>PVJS01043373.1:0-17101 GCA_004027185.1 Glis glis | reverse complement strand
AGAGAGAGACAGGGAGAGAGTGAGAGAGAGAGACAGGGAGAGGGAGAGAGAGAGACAGGGAGGGAGGGAAGGAGAGAGAATGCGTGCGCATGCGTGAGCTGAGGCTGGCCTTGAACCCGGATCCTCCGGTCTCCGCCTCCCAAAGTACTGGGATTACAAGCCTGCGCAACCATGCCCGGCAGGGTGTTGATTTTATAATCGTAATGCTCAGTGCATGAGGACCTGGCTGCTTAATGTTCCTTTGAATGGAATCTAAGAATCCCTTGAGTGAGGAGGTACATAAAGCCCGAGATAAACATGACACATCTTCCTGAGGTACCAAAGATTTGGGAAATAGATGTTTAAGTTCCCTGAATTAATATGTTTTTATGATACTAAGGATTGAACCCAGGGGCATTCTACCTCTGAGCTACACCCCAAGCCCTATTATATTTTTTATTTTGAAACAGGGTCTTACTAAGTTGTAGAGGGCCTCACTAAGTTACAGAGGCTGGCTGCGGACCTGCAGTCCTCCTGTCTCAGCCTCCCAAGTACTGGGATTATAGGTGTATGCCACCACGCCCAGCTCTGAATTAATAATTTAAAATAATATCTTTACACTAAGACATTATAGATATAGGCCAGGGTTGTAAGACCCAGGTTCTGACATGTATTAGCTATGTGACCTAGGACAAGTCACTTAACATCTCCAAGTCTCTACTTCCTCAACACTAAAATGAGAAAAATAAACAAAGGGTTGTTTCAAGGACTCAAGGAGCCAACCCACAAAAAGCACTTAGGACAGTAGCTGGCACACGAAGCACACAATTAAACGTAGTGAGCCGGGCGTAGTGGCACACCCCTGTAATCCCAGTACTTGGAAGGCTGAGACAGGAGGATCACAGGTTCGGGGACAGCCTCAGCAAGTAGTGAGACTCTCATCAACCTAGCAAGACTCTATTTCAAAGTAAAAATAAAAAATGGGGCTGGGGGTGTACAACGCCCCTGGGTTCAATCCCCAGTGCCACAAACCAAAACCAAAACCAAAGCAAATAAACATAGTGCTTACTGCTGCTGTGGATATTGCCAGTCCTCCAGACTCTTCCCAGTGACTGGGGGCACTTTAGGAAGAAAAGCTGGGAACTCACATCTTGGTGCATCTCATCTCATCCCTACACACACGCGCACACACACACGCACACACACATGCTCCCAGTGCTGGGATGGAACCCAAGGCCTCACACAGGCTAGGCAAACACTACCACATCCCCATCCCCTAATATATCTAGTAAATCTGTGGTTCTCAAACTTTTTGTTCTAGGACCCCTTTACTCTCTTAAACATTACTGGAGATTCCAAAGTGCTTCTGTTTATTGGGTTCACGGCCAGCCTCAGCTCTCTCGCTCTCTCTCTCCCTGTCTCTCTCTCTTTCTCTCTCCTTAGTGAGGCCCTCCGCAACTTCATGAGACCCGGTTTCAAAATAAAGTATAAAAAAAATAGGCCGGGGGCGTAGCGTGGAGGTAGAACGCCCCTGTGTTCAACCCCCGGTACCGCAAAAATAAATAAATAAATAAATAAATAAATAAATAAATAAATAAATAAGAAAGCAAAACTGAAATTTAAAAATAATTCCATTACATAGATAACATCTTGTGAAAAATGACTATTTTCCAGAGAATTTAGTGAGAAGAGTGGCACTGTTTTATATATGTGTGTGTGTGTTTATATATATATGTGTGTGTTTATATATATATGTATGTTTATATATATATATATATTTATTCCTTTTTTGCAAATCCAGTTTAAATGAGTTGTATTCTCCTATTTGCCTTTTCCGTGTTTAAGCTGTTGCAATATCACATGTCTTGTAGCCTCTGGAAAACTCTACTATATATTCATGAGGAAATGAGCACGAAACAGACTAGTAACATTCTTAATATTATTATTAAAATAGTTTTGGTTTTATTTTTTTGGTACTAGGTATTGAACCCAGAGTTATTCTACCTCTGAGCTACATCCCCAGACCGGTTTTATTTCTTATTTGGAAACAGAGTCTCACTAGGTTTCTGAGAGCCTCACTAAATTGCTGAGGCTGTCCTCAAACCTGGGATACTCCTGTCTCAGCCTCCCAAGTATTGGGATTAAAGGTGTGTGCCACCACGCCTAACTATGAAAATAGTTTTGATATCATAAATCCCTGAAAGGGTCCTGAGGACTCCCAGAGGTCCCAGAAACACACTTTGAGGAGAGTTGGTTTAGATCAACTCTCCCTCGATATTTAATTTTTTTTTTTTTTTGCGGTACCGGGGATTGAACCCAGGGGCCTTCTACCTCCGCGCCACACCCCTGGCTCTATTTTTTATACTTTATTTTGAGACCGGGTCTCACGAAGTTGCGGAGGGCCTCACTAAGTAGAGAGAGAGAGAGAGAGAGACAGGGAGGGAGGGAGGGAGAGAGAGAGAGAGAGAGAGAGAGCAAGAGAGCTGAGGCTGGCCGCGAACCCGGATCCTCCGGTCTCTGCTTCCCAAAGTACTGGGATTACAAGCGTGCGCCACCACGCCCGGCGATATTTAATTTTTGCCAACTTTATTTGTCATGGGCTGAGAAGCCTGTGAAATTGCCCTACTTTTTATTGATTTTGTATTTTATGTTGAAGTGTTTTGCTTTATGTAATTGTAATCATGTGTAATTGGGTACATACATTTTCAAGACTGTTGTGTTTTTAATATTTTTTATTTATTTTTTCAGTAGCTTAAAATAACAGCAATCTTTTTTCCTCTCACAAATCTGCAGTTTGAGCTGAGAGCTTGGGAGGTGGCGGGAGGTGGTAGGAGGTGTGCCTCTGCTCCACACAGCATCATCTGGGGCAGCTGACCTGGGGGCCAGAGGATCCACTCTCAACATACATACTTACATGGCTGGCAAGTTGATGCTGGCTGTCAGCTAGAGGACTGGGGGCCTGGGTTCCTCTCCGTGTGGCCTAGGCTTCTTCACAGCAATGCTGGCTAAGTTTCAAAGGGGGAACATTGCAAGAGAGAAACGATTAGCCCATTCCACATTAGGCTGCTTCCAATTCTATTCTAATATTAACATGGTGAAACCAGCTATAATCATAGAAAACCCCAAATACAGTTGTATCATTTGTTTCCAGCTTTCTGGTATGTTTTTGGCACATACAGCCTAACCTTCGAATCATGGTCAAGTATACTTAGAACACGTGTAAGAATGGCCGGGTTATTTACATCCTCAGGGACAGGTCTCCTGGTGGCAATGCATTCTCTGGCCCTGGCCTTTCAGTCTCTAGCTGCTGCACCACCGTGTTCCTTGCATGGTACCTTCATGCTGAGCCAGTCACCTGATTACAGTTTCTCCTGCCCACATCTACCTCTGCTCAAATGTGGATAGATGTTTCAGCCCCCAGAGGGCAACTCATCATGAATATGGGCTACTTCCTTGGCTTCATGGTTAGTTTGTTGGAATTAATCTTGGATGGCTACCAGAGTCATGAAACTTTACTAGAAAAGACCAAGGCTCTTTCCCCAAGTTATGGGGACACCTCTTCCTGTGAACTGGCGTGCTGTGGTACAACCTTTCCTGCCCTGCCTTTATTCCTGATAGGTCTGCTCTTTACCCTTCCGCTATAAAGCCTCACCCCTAATTTCCAGGAGGTGACGGGAAATGTCAAGGTTCATAGGCTCTCTGTAAAGTTTGTCAAGTCCAGCTCCAAACTTAGTGTTCAAACAGCTAAAACTTGGGTGGGTCTGTATTTGTGCATCACAGGGAGTCCCTGGCAAGGCAGATCTTACAAATTCTAGGTAAATATGGCAGCTGTATTAGATTTGATACAAGGCACCAAAA
The DNA here is from genome assembly GCA_004027185.1 of Glis glis. Lineage (NCBI taxonomy): Eukaryota > Metazoa > Chordata > Mammalia > Rodentia > Gliridae > Glis > Glis glis. Next base: position 13,264 of record PVJS01043373.1, on the reverse strand, counting down.
GATATAAGGCCATAGAAAAGCACACTTGTGGTAGTACCCAGGCTTCACATGTCCAAATGACACCATAATAACCAAATTCTAATGCCCAATACTGGCCACAGATCCATACACACCTCTATCAGAGGTCAGGGTGTTAATCAGGAAAATCAGGTTCTTATCACTGGATTATCCTCGAGAGACTATTATACTCATTAGGTGACTAGAGAAGAGGCTAGAGGAGACATGCTGAGTATAGAGGATAGTGCATAGGAAACACACAAACACACCCATGACCTCACTCACAGCCAAGGACAGCAGCCATGGAGGACCAGAGCTAACGCCAACCAGAAAGATGGCAACACCTATGCATAAAAGAAGCGTTGGCCCTCAGAAGCCAGGAAATGAAAGCTGCCCAACAACAGTAAATCTGTGCTTGTAGCGAGGGACCTTGCATTCTCAAAGATATGGAACTACAGTTCCTGGTGAGGTTGCTCAGGAGTAAGGACCATGGGATGGGCATCATTTTGAAGAGGAGAGTGAACACTCTACGGTATTAACCACAGTTCAATACTTGATGTTTTTATCTTTCTTTCTGGACTACAAGTGCATGGCACTCATTTGTAGGATGGGCTGGGCAAGTAACACTATTCAATGTAACAAATGAAAAAAACAGGCCCAGGTATGTTAAGCAAGTGCCGAACTGGAAATCACACTCAGATCTTCAGACTCCTCATCTTGTGCTTTGTCCCCGGCTCCACGGTGGATTATGTGGGTGAGAAGCTGGAAACGGTGGAAAAATAAAGCTCCGGCTGAGCCACTAGGGACTAACCGGCTTCACAAGCCAACTGAGAGAAGAGAGGAAAACACAGGAACCATAGCGAAACTGGCAAACGTGGGAGTCAGCGGGAAGACTGGTCCAGGTATGAAGTTTGTGTTGGGATGTGGGAAATCGGGTTGGGGAAGTAGAAGGGCCAGAATCGCTTGGATGTGATGGTGTGCATTAAAAGGCATCACTGCAGTTTCAGGAGAACCAGAGTAACAATGAAAGCGGGGCTTTGGGAAGATTAATCTGGCCCTGACATAAGGATCAAAATGGAAAGGTCTAAAGCAGGCAACCCAATTAGAATATTGTCGTGGTAAGTCAGCCATGAGGTGATAAGTCTTGGACTAAGATGGCAGCAGTGGGAATGGGGAGGAAAGAATGAATTCAAGACAGTAAGAAGACACTCCAGGATTTAGTAACGAATTAGCCACGAGAACAAAAAAAGTTGCTCCAAGCTCTGAGGGTCTACAAGAATGAAGGCCTCATTGGAACAGCAGATTAGTGCCTTTATTTCGGAGATGTTGAATTTGATGTCACAGTGTAAGAGACAGCTAAACAGTTGGAAGTCTGAGATTATATTCCAGCTATATGGCTAGAGGTCAATCTCTTATAGAGAAGGAATTCTGAGGCACATGGTTGAAAAGGGAAATTTATATAAAACATTTTCTATAATCATAAAAACCAACATATAGCTTTCTTTTGTATGATTTTATTGCTACTTATAAAATAAAAACAAGTTATGAAAATATTTTCTTTTTCAAGGTATAGAAACTACAATCTTTGCAAAAATATACACACCCATAATTCCCATAATTGTTACAATACATAGCTTTGTATACACCTTAGACATTTTAAATGTTTAAAAATCATACCCTGTCAAAGTTGGGAAAAGAAACATTTTCTCTAACTTTAGACATATATTGTGACATCCAAATACTTAAGCCACACTGTTGAAATAAAACATATGTCTCTAGTTTATAGGCCAAAAAGGATTTAACTTTCAAGGTCCCAGAGATTTTTTTTTTTTTTGTGCTAGGTAGAAAACTGGAGAGTTAAACCACCGTAGGCAGCTTCAGGTGTGATTCACTTTCCGTATCTTATCACGGAACTAAGGGAGGGGAGAAGGCTGTGGAAACCCAGCCTGGGCAGGTCTACTCCCTGTCACCCCAACCTATAGAGCATGGCTCCTACAAGATGATTCTAAGATACCTTGAAGCTTTAAAATGCTGATTCTACAATTATCCAAGACACTTGCAGAATGATGCTTTTTTAAGTCTAACTTCCAATATTGTGAGCTAGGTTAAAGTTGATTGAGTTGACTCAGCTAAATAGACTTCATTTAGGATTTGTTAGGTGGAAAGCATTCATTAAAATCAGAAATCCTAAAGTCCCCCCTTAGAACTACTGGAAAAGATTCTTTCTCACCAAGGCATATCCCAGAAACCAAATTCCTTACTTTGGAAGAACTGCAATGAGAGGGTAGGAAAGCGTCTAGAGCTTTTCAACCCTGCAGCTTAAGATAATGTTAAATGCTGCGTCTGACATAGTAAGACTTGTAGGCCACAATGGCCTCACCCATAAAGGGTTCACTGTGACAAAAGAATCATGTGTATGGACTCCCTATATTCTAACACTTTCCTAGACATCAAATTTTCTCTTTAACTGCAGAGTATTGGCCTGATGATGCTCCAGACATAGAATGTATTGTTAGAATTCATGATGCAGCTTGACAGTTAACATCATGCTGATATATTAGAATTTACAAGTGATTTTTCTTCTATGCAAGAAACTATGATAAAGTCAATCAACTATGGATTCACAGGTCTTTACATTTAATGTATAATATGATCATTATTACATTTAATCCCATAAAGGAAAAAGGCTATAAGAGTAAGTTTCATAGCAGAACAGAACTTTAAAAGTTATTTAAAAACTATAGTCCAAAGTCCTCTAAGTGTTTGAATTAGTAGGTAAGATATCTATTAGGATAAACCAAATGAAACCATAGTTTTCTGCAAGTAAAAATGGTAAAATCTTGGCAATTTCACATGGTTCAACCTAATATGATCCTGAGAAAATTTTATTTGGCATCACACTATAAATTCAAGGAGAATTTATAGAAAATCACATCTCAAGTGAGGCGAGAACACTTCAGAATAGAAATGTGCACACTGGTCATGCCAAGATTTCTCTCTTGTGATTTAAAGACTGGAAATCTTGGAATGTTAAAAAATAGTGCAGTTTCAAAAAAAGAGGACAAGGAAAATTACAAAATGACACCTACAGTTGCTAATGCCACTGAAAAAGAAAACTACTGACCGGATTTGACAATTTAAAGACCTTTTTAGAAGTTACATATAAAAATTCCAGCATTAAAATGAAAAGGCACGAATATGAGTTGAGTATGATAACCATTTATAAAACCCTTGAAAATAAGGCCAATTCATTTGATTATTAACACCAATAAGTAGGCACCTATACCAAGTTTCAGCTTTGGCATCTTAAATGGAACTATGTTACAAACAAATTATTAACATAATACTAATTATAGCAGCATTATCAATAAGTTTCTTAGGCTCTACACTGCTAAAAGAATTTTTAGAATCCCTCCATATCCCATCTGTACCAAAACATGTTCAAAAATTATATTATTAGAGTCATAAAAATTTTTACAGGTTTTCTTCAAATAATGAGCTCTCCTCTCACTAATGCCGCCTCAACAACAAAACTCAAAACCAAAATAAAAACTACAAAAAAAATTGTTAGACCAAATAGACTAGCTATTCTTAACTAATTTAGACATACCATATCCAAAAATGGTACTTTATTTATGAAATTTATTAAGTATAAGCAATGAATAAATGCAGATTTTTCCAGGGTGTGTGTGTGTGTGTGTGTGTGTGTGTGTGTCGTGTTTGAATTGGGTGATGGTGTACTTGAAAAAAATATAGATTTCAGCCATGATATTTCATTTGGAACTCTGTAGCCACTTACGAATGGCTGCTCCAATACTACTGGCTACTACGCAAAGAGCACCCCCCACTGTCCACCAGGTTGGTATGTCTCTAAAGAAAATGATCTGAAAGATAAAAGCAAAGACCACATCCATTGTCTTCATTACTGCTACAAGTCCTGCTTTTTCTATTTGAAGTGCTTTCGTGAGAAATACCTGACCCCCCAAACCGAAGAGCCCAATGAGTATGAGAAATAGCCTGTCCCACCCACAGTAAGGCAGGCTCCATTCACCTAATATGAAGAGGACGATGATGCTTTCAAGAAGACCAATTATGACATAATACCAAATGCTCATAAAGTAGTCCGCAGATTTTCCTATTTTTCTTATGATAACTAGAGTCACCGCAGCAAACACGGCATGTCCGATTGCCGCGAACGTTCCCTTAAGGTGGACTGAATAGCTTTCTTCCATCCCCGAAGTGTTGGAACCAAACAAAAATGGTGGTCTCACGATAAGGATCACTCCAGTGATTGTGAACAAGGTGAACAAAGCATCCCAAGGGCTACACTTTTCCTTGAGAAATATCCAAGCAAATAGAGACGTAAACACTGGAGAGCTAAACGTGATAACTGTGGCGTCTGCGAGGGATGTTGTCTGGAAAGCATAGTATATAAGGATCATGGAGGTAGAACCAAGGACTCCTCTGAGAATGAGGAAAATTCGTTGACCTTTTGGGCCTATAAACCCAGTTCTGTAAATTCAAATGAAGAAATGCATATTAAATGAACTTGGTATTTGTTCTTAAGTCAAGATGTTTAAACATTTCAAAAGTACTAAATATAAAAAATAAGGGAATAGTCAATGAACTATAATATCTGCCACTAAATAGTATACACCTTTTAAAAATAATGTGTTCTAAGTATAGCTACTGACATTAAGAGTGTTCATAGGATAAGCAAAAATAGCACACAGGAATCTCATAAATAGTATAAATATAAGTCAGTAAATATAGATATTATTTTCCCCAGGTATACATATATACTTTATATGCTTGCAAAAAAGACAAAGGAAAACAGACGAGGTGTTAATAGTAGTTAATATCTTAATAGGTAGGTTCACATAATTTTCCTTATTTTCTCCAAATATTCTAAGAAAAATGCGTCATTTTTACAATCAGTACAATTTCAAAATTTAGTAGCACTGTATGAAGAAACTTGATCCTGGCTAATGTGCATTCTAAATCTCATGAGTTTTTTCTATAAAAGAACTTACTTTTAGCCACTGAGTGTGAGATAACTTTTTATTGTTCTCATGAGGAAAGAGTTACGGATACACTGAAAAAGCACAAGTAGTGCTTTGGGATAAGTATAATTGCTGCTATTCAATATTTTTCTTTCAGTTAAATATTTACTAAGCACCTACTCTTGTAAATCCTTGGCTAGGTACAACTCGCTGATCTGTGCCAGGACCAGACTTCATTAGGGTACCATCTAGGCCTGGCAGATGATCCTGAACATCTGGGGTTAGAAATCAAAGTGTGGTCACCTTTGGCCCATATTTTGAAAAGCTGAGTCTTCCACGATAGTGAAACATAAGATGTGTCAAAACAGATTAGGTCCAGGGCTTTGATTCTCACTTTTCCCACCAATGCATCAGGACATGGAATGAAACTATTCTAAGTGAATCTGCATCATGCTGAGATACAAGGTGACCTAGGTGGCAAGTGACTGAAACCTTCAATTTGGGGTTTAAGCATCTTTGCCCAAAGACAGGGCGAGCCGGGCAGCCACTAGGGACCCAGCTGGACTCCCTCCCAGGGTTCTAAGGACACTAGTGTGTGTGTAGGTTATAATAACCACAGGAGGCATAATTTTAACCCCAGGGAGAGGGAGAGAGTCCACAGGAAGGCAAAGAGGGCTTAAGGTGGGGAAGAGAATAGTGAAGGGAGAATAAAGATAGACTTCATACATTGTCACATTCTACAGGAAGCACTCTGACCTTGAATGGATCTTATTGGACTCTTGCAGCACTTTGCAGGGCAGAGGACAGAGGGCATCATTCCCTCCAGTACACAGAGGAGGGACCTGAATATGAAAGTAGCCAAAAACACTTTGCACAAGGTTACCCTTGTCGCCTCTGTCCACCCTGGTAAAGAATAGCCTGTTTCACTTAAAGAAATCGCAGATGCTCAGAGACACCACTACTTCCTTTTGTTTACTTTTTTCTTCCAAATACTAGTTATGCCAAAGGAAAGAAGGGAGGGTGGTACAAGATAGGGGAATTACACAAGGAAAGCTTTGTTTTCAAAATGGGTGGTGGTAGTGAATAACTAAATCTCTTTCTCCTCTATTTTGGGCATGTGATATGTGATTATGGTAGAATCTTATGTGGGTAGATCCTTGTGACTTTTCATTAGAGCCAAAAGGTATAGAAACTGGCCAATCTACGATAAAGCAGATACTGTAGAGAAAATAATTAAGGTAGGTCAAAAGATTTATACACATTTATTAATATCTTCTATTTTGCAGTTAAGAAATACTTACTTTCTGTATATTAAGCAAGGGATAACAACTAGCATTTGGAACACACATCGAAATGCACTAATTTCTACAGCATGGACGTCTTGCACTTTTTTAACAAATAAAGAGCCCACTGAGAAAAGGAAGGCAGACAATAATGTGTAAAACAAGCCAAGTCCAGGACAGGGCGCTTTCTTCTTGGCTTCTGAAAAAGATTAAATTCTGGTTAGTCCTTGCTCCAAGTGTATGTTTTTATCATTTTCACTTAGAAATTGAAAAAAAAAATGGAACCATGTCAATGGCTTAACAGACTACAAACACTACCTTATAAGCACATCCATCCTCTGGACCTGCACCATTTCCCCCATCAATTAGGAAGAACCTGTAGACAGGAGTAACAACCTGAGCCATTTTAAAAATGCTGTTTCACCCTATAAAATGGATTTCCTTTGGCTCACTGAGGAATCGTCCCTCACTTACAAGTCAAGAAAAAGTAGAAAGCCTGCCAAGACAGTGAGAGAAATCTTTAAGAAACACTTGCGAAGATGGAAGTGAAAAATACTTCCCACTGATAACATCGTACACCGTCTCACTGGTGTACTTGGCTTTATGAAGAAAGTGTTCTTTTCTGGAAGACGGTTAATTACTGCGTTATCGTGTCATTTGTTGATGATCAGACTTTTCCCTCGAGCCTGTGAGCTCCTCCAGGGCTGGGACCTCAGCTATCTTGTCCATCCCTGGAAGACCCTGAGTAAATATTTGGTGAATGAAAGAATATGAGAGAACTCTGTAGAAAGACTCAAGAACCTGACATTCCTGGCAACATAATGTGGGAAGACTCTCTGTTGTGTAATCCTGAACTGTTAATCACGTCTTAACTTTTCACAGTTCATCCTCCCAGTTGAGGGAAGGGGACACCTAGCCCTCTGATTTCCAAGACCTTTGCCCAGGATTGGCTCATCTAATCCTTACTTCTTGGCTTCATCTGGACCAGGAATCTTGTGCTTTCTCCAGAGCATCAAGTATTCCATCCATGTATGACAATCTATGTGGGCATTCAACTTTTGTTTAGCCACTTCCTATGAGTTAGTTTCCTATTACAGGAGTAGAACCTGCTTTCACTCTCGATCTGTCAGTGAGAGGAGAGCAGAGTGCAGCGGGGTAAGTGGGGCACTCCCCAAAAGATAGGCTACACACTGAGGAATATATTCCTTTCTTTTTCTTTTAAACTAATACAAAAACAAGGAGAGGACAAGACGGAAACATGACTGCCTCTTGTCAGTTAAGAGCACGGTACAGCTGATGGCTGTGTGAACACATGTAATTGTTGGAAAACTGGGATTATCATTCCAATCTAGAAAGGTACAATGTGTTACTCGGCTATAGGACAGTATTGCATAATAATATTGTTAAAAAATGCCTTTTTCTGATCAATGTAAACACCAGGTAATACATTTCAACATCCTCATGTCAGTTAGACACCTTTGCCCACAAGTGACTCTAAAAACCATGACCAAAGCGTGATGATGTAGTCTTTCCAGGGACACTCTACGGCCTGACCTTTGTAGTCAAAGCTGCCGCTCTCCTCCTGGACCTCCATCTCTTCCTGTTCTAGGTGCACAGCTGGAGAGACTGCTTTGGAGCTAGCAGCCATCATCCTGTTACAGGTGCCAGAACCCTCCATGTTCTGTCCTGTACCTGTGTGCTCAGATACAGCAGAAATGAACTGCATATACCCCCTCAGGCCGTGAGAGGGAAGCTTTAGAAGACTTGAAGTTAAACACCACAAAATATATGCCTTGGCTGTGGTTAGCCCTGGAGTTTGGCTTCTGAAATTTCAGTATCCAGGTCCAAATAAAACAGTTTTTCTTAAAAGAAACCCAACCCATACATAGAACCTCCACCCTCAGACAGAACAGAATGAGAAGGTCAAGGACAGAAAACATCTCCCATGGTCTATAATTCAAGGATGTTCTCCAATCTAAACATGCTAATTTTTCTCCTGGAATACCTCAACTTAATGTGGTATTCTAACTCCCTTAAAATGTAATTTTACAGCTGGGTATGGTGGCACACGCCTGTAATCCCAGTACTTGGGAGGCTGAAAAAGGAGGATTGCAGGTTTGAGACCAGTGTCAGCAACTTAACAAGATGTCCAACAACCTGGTGAGACCCTGTTTTGAAACAAAAAGTAAAAAGGGCTGGCGATGTAGCTCAGAGTTAGAATACTCCTGGGTTCAATCCCCAACACCCCCCCACACACACACATAAAAAAGTAATTTTATACCTCTGGATCCTTTAAAACACAAACATACTTTTTTTGGGGGAAGGGGGTGTTATAGATACTTAAAGTTCATGTTTCTTGACTGGGACAGGACAGATATTAGAAGCCCTAGCTGAAATTGATTATTTGTTACTGAGGGTGAGGAATGCTTCCATGCAGGCAAACCTTAGCATCTGACTGGACAATCATTTCAATTCTGTCAATGAGATGAGCATGGGAGTAGATCATCCAGAGGCATTTGCTCATGCAAAGTATTTCTGTGTTCACATCCCACTGCAGTCAGACCTAACACAGTGTGGCAACTCAAATTAAGTGGCCTTCATGCAATTTCTTGAAGAAAACTGAAAACTTGCTCCGCTGTTCTAACCTCTACTTTAAGCTGGTGATTCACAAACCTGGTTGAGCATTAGAATCACCAGAGTAACTTTTAAAAATTCAGTTCCCAAGTCCCATCCCAGACCCACTGAAATAGACCCTCAGGAGCTGTAAACACTCTGCTGGGTTGAGTCCCACTGCTGGACCACAGAACTGACTCCTTCCAGGAGGGCTGACAACTAAGACAACTTCTCCTTGCTTCAATCTAAGATCGACACTGTTCCTGAAGCAAGCAAATAGATGTCTTGGGACAGATGTACACTGTCTGTTAAGGTCATCCAAGAATGTAAGAAAAACGGGTAGCAGTTCCAACCTGAACTTGAAAATGAGCTTTGTTAAATAAGATAACCACTTAAAGTTGGGCATGGTGGCACATGCCTGTAATCCCAGTACTTGGAAGGCTGAGACAGGAGGATCACAGGTTCAAGGCCAGCCTCAGCAACTTACCAAGACCCTTAGCCACTTAGTGAGACCCTGTTTCAAAATTTAAAAAAAAAATTTTTAAAGGGGGACTAGGGCTGTATCTCAGAGGTAGAATGCCCCTGGGTTCAATCCTCAGTATCCCCCCCCAAAAAAGACCACTTAGATCAAGAGTCAAAATGAAACTGTCAAAAAGTTCAATGGCAACAACACAGTGATTCCCAGAATGTTATCTGATCACCTTCAATAACTATTACTAAGTCTTACTGTTAAGAACTTTCTTTGAGGTTAAAAGACACCACAAGAGTCTTAGGTGAACTCACACAGGTTTGTCACTTTGCCACGTGCCACCTGAGTATACAGGATTCCTTGTTGATTCGCAAAGGGGAAACTTTCAAGAGTTTGCAAGGGCTGACTCAGGACTTATGCCATTTAGCCCAAGATGATAAGGTAAGAAACTGACCTCTTGTAGGGCTGCACACCTGGTCAGCCAGCTCGGGGTAACCCCTGCTCTGGAGCATAAACAATCAGAAGTCTGATCATTTCTGTTAGCATTTAGGACAGAAATGGAGCAACAATCATCTTCCTACGGCTTGTCTCTCTAAATTGGACAAAGTGCAGACAGAGAGGAGGGAAAATGGAGGTGGATAAGAGGCATAGAAATCCCAGGGTCACATTTATGGAAGGAGATCCAGAGGATGAGGTGGTGCCAACAGTGGTGTTGCTTTATCTTGAAAGGAGATCTCCCTATATTTCTTTCTGGGAGCTTGTTTCTGTGGAAAGGACCCTCGGCTAGGTCTGGCAAGCTGGGATCCTAAGCCTGGTGCTGCCCAAACCTGCCCTGTCTCACCCACACAACCCGGATCTTGGGAGATGCCAATAACCGCCCCCCAACCCTCCTTGGTCAGAGGAGGGGTTTGAACAAGATCCAGGGTTTGAAGGATCTTCACGAGGGTTCTTCACGAGTGCTTTGGGGATGGGACCAGGGACTCCTAAACAAGGTATACTTGTTTTTGCTAAAAAGTTCCTTTAAAAGTCCTCCTAGCCCCAAAAGGTTAAGAGCTAGTGTTCCCACTCAACTCTGCCTTTCCAAGATTCTAGGACTCGGGGACAAACACTTTTCCGGAACAGATGCTTTCCAACTTCCTCTTTGGGGAGCTCCGTTTACCGCCGAGATGAATTTTCAGGCTCAGCGTCTACCTAGCCTCGGCCGGGCTCTCGGTGACCTCCCACCTTCGACTTCAGGGAGGGCACACCAAACTGCAACCTGACTCCCGGGTCCTGCCAGTGGCACTAATTACAGGAGCAGCCCCGGGCTCCCCAACGGGTGGCAAACACAACCCTAAACTTCTCCCGTCCTGGCGCCGGCGGGGCGCAGGGGGCTTCTGCTTTGCAGCCCCGCCCGCAGGTGACAGTCGGCGGCTTCCCCGGGCGCCGGGCAGGGCGCGATGCAGGCTCTGGGTGCGCTGCACCCCGGCTGCGGGACCCCAGCCCGCCGGCGCCCGCCCGCCCCCGGGGCCGCCCGGCGCACTCACCCGGCTCCGCGCGCGAGCCGCACGGCGAGGATCGGCAGAGCCAGCACCTGCCGCCGCCGGGCGCCCCCGCTGCCTCGGCGTCCGCCGGCTCCTCGCCCGGGGGCGCGCGGTCGGCCAGCCGCAGCTCCGCTTCCCCCGGCTCGCCGGGCTCCGGGGCCGGCTCCCCCGCGGGCTCCCGGGCGCTCTCCTGCGGCCCCATCTCGCCGCCGCGCTCTCCTGGCGGCCGGCGCGCCGTCTGGCGCGGGCTGCACCGCGGCGCTGCCTGCTCTTCCGGCCGGCGGCGCGCCCTGCGCATGCGCGAGCGCCCCCCCCGACCGCGCGCTGCCCTCCCTGTCCTCCGCCGCCCTCCGCCCAGGGGCATCCCCGGCGCCCGTCCCTCTGCTGCGGTCAGCCTGGGCTAGCCGTGGCTGGAGCCGTCCTCGCCCGGCACACTGGTCCCCTCTCTTGTCTGCACAGACAGGGAGGGACCTGGTGCCCAGCCCGGCGCCACGGGTCCTTGTGGCCTTCTCTGGAGAGTCAGAGGTTGGGTGTTTGGTAATGGCTGTGCACCGCGTTCGGCACCTCTGGAATACCCCCAGACTTTACAAAGCACTCTGCCTGGCTTTAAGCGATCAAGGGTTTTTTTGTTTGTTTGTTTTGTTTTGTCATCGTTTTGTTTTTTTTTTTGTTTTGTTTTCATTTTGTTTTGTTTCTCTGTTGTCTCATTGCCACTTATCCAAGGAGAGTAGAATTTTACTGGGATTTGGAAGGTTTAAAAAGAAAGTAGTGTGAAATCACAGGGAAATACATCAGAGGGAGCAGAACTCATTTAGACATTCTTCCGTGTAGTAGACACACATTATTGATCTTTTTGGGTTTTCTTTTTTCATTAACCGAGTCATCCTAATTTGGTCCCATGGAAGAGCTAATCTGACCCAGTAAAATCGAAGATATATATCATTTGGCCCCAGGACCCACTTAGTACTTTTTTTTTCATCCTTTTGCTTGCTTTAAACATGTAAGGGCAGTCTCTGGGCAAGGATGAATGAATGTGTCTAAACTATTCTAGGTTCAGCCACCAAGCAGATGACCAAACAAGAAAGTGAGGTTTGCCACTGTTGAGACATTTGTACATACTGGTCCACAACAGACAGTACTGGACTTGAAGTCAGGAATTCTTGGTTCTGGTCTGAGTGTGTGACCTCACACAGTCTCAACTGTACCTCTTGGAGTCTTGGTTGCCTCAGAGAGGAAATGTTTCTCTTCCTACTTTGCAGAGTTTTTCCTTTTTTTTTTTTTTTGTGGTACTTGGAATTGAACCCAGAAGCATTCTACCTCTGAGCTACACCCCAGACTGATTTTATTTCTTATTTGGAAATAGGGTCTCACTAGGTTGCTGAGAGCCTCACTAAATTGCTGAGGCTGTCCTTGAACCTACGATCCTCTTGTCTCAGTCTCCCAAGTACTAGGATTACAAGCGTGCGCCACCACGCCCGGCTCTTTGCAGAGTTTTTCTGCAAATAAAATGCAATGATGTGAACAAAAACAAAGCAGCCCCTGGAAGACAGTCTACTGGAAAACCAAGATGTATTTTTTACCTTAAGGCAAACATGAAATTTATCTTCTAAACTGGAACCTTTTTTTTTTAAGAGTAAAAGGGGGAACTCTTAGCTGGTCATGGTGGTGCACACACTTGTAATCCCAGTACTTGGGAGGCTGAGACAGGAGGATCGCAGGTTCATGGCCAGCCTCAGCAACTTAGCAAGGCCCTTGGCAACTTAGGCAGACCCTGTTTCAAAATAAAAATAAACTAGGGCTGGGAGCATAGCTCGGAGGTAGAATGCCTCTGGGTTCAATCCCCGGTACTGCAAAAAAAAAAAAAAAAATATGCAGGGCAATAGACATAAACTGGGACTGTCCTAGGCAAACTGGGACAAATGGCTACCTGAATTGTAACTTGATTAATATATATCCTTGCCTTCTCTGAAAAAGAATTCAAGGCTGCTTACAAAAAAATAGGCAACAGTTTTTGTTGTTGCAGGGAGGGAGGGCAAGTGTGGCAGGTAGATCACAATCGCAAAGCAAGAACCAAGAAGCTTCTCTAAATATCCAGAAAGTCAAGCACAGTTTCACACTTGTATCTTAGGGTTTAGATGGGGGGGGGGTCTGAAGAATCCATCTCTTTCGATGTTGGAGATGGTGGCCAGGAAATGTGGTAAGAAAGAAAGAAGTGTGTTGATTCGACAAAGCAGTACCCTGACTACTCTGTGTTCAACACCGTCCTCAAAAAGAGAGAAGAAAGGCCGGGCGTGGTGGCGCACGCTTGTAATCCCAGTACTTTGGGAGGCGGAGACCGGAGGATCCGGGTTCGAGGCCAGCCTCAGCTCTCTCTCT
>PVJS01043372.1:0-17102 GCA_004027185.1 Glis glis | reverse complement strand
TGTGTGTGTGTGTGTGTGTGTGTGTTTTCCTGGGATGAGGCTACCAAGGAATGACTGTACTATACTAAAATACACACACACACACACACACACACACAAACACACAAAATAAAACCTGGTTCTGAAATCTATCCAAGACTCTTCACTTGACCATTCAAAAATCTCCATAATTCAACGCTAAGCCACTCTTTGTTCTTATCTCTCCTGTTCCCCCTAAAGAAATCCAGTCTGAGTCCATCCTCACTCCATGGATAGACTTACCTTTCTCTCTTCTCTGCATATTTTGCATGCTGGTAATTTTCTCCCTGGAATAGCTACTTGTGTGACCTCCCCCAACGAGACTCACTCACCATCTGGAAGGCTGAGCTCAAATGAGAAGCCCAGGAAGCCTTCCTGGAATCTCTAGTAGGAAGTTGTCCCCTCTCCTCTCAACTGCTCACATAGCATCTATCACACAGATACCTCTTCCAGCAGAAAACATGGACATTTCCTGTCTGCCTGTGTGTGTAGCAGTGTGCCTGCCCTTATTATATTTGCAATGCACAAAACTCATGAGGAAAAGGGAAACTTAAAGAATGAGATTAGAACCAGATGGTTAAAATCAGCCACTGCCTTGGGTTTTCTGGTTGTCATGGACACGATCTTTTCTATTGTTGGTCGCTATGGTGAGCTCACACATAGAGCTAGAACCTTAGAAAGGCAAGAAAGAGGATTGGATGTGGCTTAATATTTCAATGAAAGGGGTAGGGCAGGTATGGGGAGGCCTCATAGATGGGGAAAATATTAAAATAAACATATAGCTTTTCCAATGACTCCCCTCCCTGCAAATAAATACTACATTTAAAAATGTATTTATTTATTTGTTTGTTTGTTTATTTATTTATTGTGTGTGTGGCACCAGGGATTGAACCCAGAGGCATTCTACCTCTGAGATATACCCCAGCTCCATTGTATTTCTTTGGAAACAGGGTCTCACTAAGTTGCTGAGGGCCTCCCTAAGTTGCTGAGGCTGGCTTCAAACCTGTGATCCTCCTGTCTCAGCCTCCCAAATACTGGGATTACAAGCATGCACCACCACACCCGAATCAACAAATACTACATTTTAAGTTAGTTTAAATTTTGTTTTAGACTGCAATATTAATTCCCTCCACCATCTGACTCCTCCCTCACTACCTTACAATCCATATCTTTTAAAATGATCAATTGAGTACAGAAAGTGAGGAAAAATAATCTCAGCACCAAGTGGATAAAATCTCATGCCACAAATTTCAAGAAAGGTGTGTTAGACAAGAGTGATAGAAAGGGATTGGGAACGGGCTCTCTCACCCCCTCTTGGCAAGTGGATGAGACCCAGATGGGATGAGGGACGAGGCAAGTGTTCCAGGGCACACAAACGACTTTCAACACTTGGACTGCTTTTTGCCCAGCATTTACAGGGAGTGGCTAAAGCAGCAGTCTTAGGGAAGAGGTAGTGTATGGTCCCAGCTGGAACCTGGGATAGTCCACTACCTGGGGTTAGCTAAACCGCAAGTCTGAGGACTTAGTTTCCACACAAGACCACTTCTGATGCGAGATTAAATTCGAAGGGTTCTCTCAATCCACCGTAAATTCTGATAAGTCAGTAGCAAACCTCATAGTACTCACCAAAAGCTATTTAGATTCAGCCAAAAGAAGAGATACATAGGGCAGAGCCTGGGAGGTTGCAAATGTAAAGCTTCTGTTGTCCTAGGACAGGTCACACTCTTCGCATGAATATGTGACAAAACTCAGAGTATTGTTAACTAGACTTTCAGTGTCTAGAGGTTTTATTGGAACTTTATTACGTAGACATGATTGATTAGTTGGTTGCTTATGTGGTTGAACTCAGTCTATAGATAAACTGATACTCCAAAGCCCTCTCCCCTGATCACATGGTTGGTCTTTCTGATACAGTCACTATCTTTACTCTAAGACTTACCCCAGTGTGACAATCCCCAGCCTTACACAAAGACACTCCTATCTGATATAGCAGAGATTAACTACCAGAGGCTGGGACAAAGCCAGACCTCATTTTCTTCAGGGCCAATCTCTTTGCTGCACAGCCCACAGCAAATTAGAAACAGAGTTAGTGCAGGGGATGGCAGCTCTGCCAACAGGGATGAGTGGAGATAAAGCTCTCTTGCTGGGAGAGTGCATGGATCTGTTTCCCTGCCCTCTCTTGTCCAGGTGCTGGGCTGCACAACTAGAAATGCAGGTTTATATCAACTGGTTCTTGAGCCTAAAAACTGAAAGAGATTCACAGCAAAGAGACTCTGAGGGAGGAAAAACATTTTCCTTATCCACAATCCTAACGACAGGGCTAGAATGACTTTTCTTTGTTCAAAAATTAGTAAAACAAAACAAAGGTGACAGCAAAATAATGTGTTTTGTTTTGTTTTTGTTTTTTGGAACTGGGGATTGAACCCAGGGGCATTCTACCTCCGAGCTACATCCCAAGTCATTGTGTTTTTTATTTTGAAACAGGGTCTCACTAGGTTGCTGAGAGTATCTCTAAGTTGCTGAGGCTGGTCTTGAACCTGTGATCCTCCTGTCTCAGCCTCCCAAGTACTGGGATTACAGGCCTACACCACCATACCCAGCAAGAAGATGTTTTATAACTAAGAGATGGAGAATGGAGATACAGAGGGGGAGAGTTTTTTTTTTTTTAGAAAAAATATTTGTCAAGAAGAAGGAGCAAGTTTTAAAAGCACCTGCAATGTGTTCTCAATATAAGTAGCATATGAACTTAAAGTAAGAGATGAATGGTGGATGATGACATAGCACAAATGACAAGGAGTGGGTGATGAGCTGTCACACACATTAAAACATGAGCAAGGATGCCGGCGTGGTGGCGCATGCCTGTAATCCCAGTACTTGGGAGGCTGAGACAGGATGATCGCGGGTTGGAGACTAACCTCAGCATCTTGGTAAGTCCCTCAGCAACTGAGCGAGACCTGGTTTCAAAATAAAAAAAAAAAAAAGAAATTAAAAGGGCTCGGGGTGTAGCTCAGTGGCAGAGTGCCCCTGGGTTCAATCCCTGGTACTGAAAAAAAAAGAAATAAAAAATTTAGATTTTTTTTAAAGACAGTTAGTAATGATCAATTGTGAGAATTGTTTCACAGATACAAAAGTCAGAATAATAACCATAGGAAAAATGGAAATAACTATTAGAGAATTACATCCAGAAAGGCGTTGGGCACATGGTTTTATAAGTTATTTCATTCAAACTCTAAAGATGTGTTGTGGAATACAATAACAGACTGGTTGTATCAGGCGATTTTTTTTTTTTTTTGCGGTACTGGGGATTGAACCCAGGGGTGTTCTACCTCCGCGCTATGCCCCCGGCCCTATTTTTTATACTTTATTTTGAAACCGGGTCTCACGAAGTTGCGGAGGGACTCAACTAAGTAGGGAGTGAGAGACAGGGAGAGAGAGAGAGAGAGAGCTGAGGCTGGCCGCGAACCCGGATCCTCCGGTCTCTGCCTCCCAAAGTACTGGGATTACAAGCGTGCGCCACCACTCCCGGTGGTATCAGGTGATTTGAAGTTATGTCGGGCATGGTGGCGCATGCCTGTAATACCAGTACTTGGGAGGCTGAGACCAGAGGATCATAGGTTCAAGGCCAGCCTCAGCAACTTAGCTAGGCTCTCAGCAACTTATAGAGACCTGTTTCAAAACAAAAAATAGGGCTAGGGGTGTAGCTCAGAGGTAGAACCCCTCTGGGTTCAATCCCTAGTACAAAAAAAGAAAGAAAGAAAGAAAGAAGGAAGGAAGGAAGGAAGGAAGGAAGGAAGGAAGGAAGGAAGGAAAGAAGGAAGGAAGACAGACACAGCCATAGCAGGAGAGGGTAGCTTGTGCTGGTAGCCTCAGCTAGTCAGGAGACTGAGGCAGGAGGATTACTTGAGTCCATGATTCAAGACCAGCCTGGGAAACATAGTGAGACCCTGTTTCTTTAAAAGAATAATAATAATAATTTAAGAAACACATATATAAACAGTATCAACAAAACAATGGCAATAACAATAAAACTTCCTATATGCTGTGATAACTCACAAAGAATATAAAATGAAGAAAGCATACACACAGGTTTGTGCACTTGAAAAAAATCCTAAAAGAGACGTAAATGTTAACTGTAGTTACCTTTGAGTCTGTGGAACTTTGGATGATTTTTTTAAATTACTAATTTTTTTTCTCTTTTTAATGTGGTAAGAACATTTCATGTAAAATCTACCCTTTCCATAGATTTGTTTGTTTTTGTTTTTGTGGTACTGGGGATTGAACCCAGGGGCATTCTACCTCCAGGCTACATCCCCAGCCCTATTTTTTATTATTTTTTTCGAAACAGGGTCTCACTAAGTTGCGGAGGGCCTCACTAAGTAGCTGAGGCTGGCCGCGAACCTGCGATCCCCCAGTCTCGGCCGCGAACCTGCGACCCCCAGTCTCAGCCTCCCAAGTACTGGGATTACAAGCGTGCGCCACCACGCTGGCTCTTTTCATAGATTTTTAAGTGTACAAGTTAACAAATTGTTAACTATAGGCACGACATTGAACAGCATACCTTTAGAACGTACTCATCTAGCAGAAGTGAAACTTTATTTTCATTGACTAACACCCTCCCCCCTCATTTTCAGCCCTTGGCAGCCACCATTCTGCTCTCTGCTTCTATAGGTTTTTTTTTTTTTTTGGCGGTACTGGGGATTGAACCCAGGGGCATTCTACCTCCGAGCTACACCCCTGCCCTATTTTTTATTCTTTATTTTGAAACAGAGTCTTGCTAGGTTGCAGAGGGCCTCACTAAGTAGCTGAGGCTGATCCTCCTGTCTCAGCCTCCCAAGTACTGGGATTACAGGCATGCGCCACCACACCTGGCTTCTGCTTCTATAAGTTTGATGACTTCAGATGCCTTAAAGAAGTCGAATCACGCAGCACCTGTCCTGCGGCTGGCTCGTTTCATGTAACATCTTCCATGTTGTTGCATATGGCAGGATGTCCTTCTCTATACACGTGGACTAATATTCCATTGTAAATTTATGCTCTTTTCTTTATCTATTCATCTATTGATAGACACTTAGGTTATTTCTGTATCATGACTATTGTGAATAATGCTGCAATGATGAAACCATCACAAGTTGAAATAACTTAAGTCAAAAATGCAATCAATACACTAACATACTGAACATCAAAGCTTAGCAATGCAGAACTGGACACATAATCCTAGTACTTGGGAGGCTGAGACAGGAGGATCGCAGGTTTGAGGCCAGACTCAGCAACTGAGCAAGACTCTCAGCTACCTAGCAAGACCCTGTTTCAAAACAAAAAATAAAAAGGGCTGGGGGTGTAGTTTGGAGGTAGAATGCCCCTGGGTTCAATCCCCAGTGGGGGGAACAAAAGCTTAGCAGCGCAGTACACTGGGCAGTGTCAGTAGTTTACCCTCATGATTGTGTGGCTGACTGGGAGGTGTGGCTCAGTGCTGCTCCCAGCCTCAAGAGAGTGTTGTACTGCGTATTGCTAGCCCAGAAAAAGATCACAACTCAAGCTTCAAAGTATGGTGTCTACCAAATGTGTATCACTCTCACACCATTGTAAAGTTGATAAATTCTGAGTAGAATTGTGATAAATTGGAGACTATATATATATATATATATGTATATGTGTGTGTATGAAATATACATGTATGGAATATATATTGATATGGAATATACATACATACATATATGTATCATGGAGTATTATTCAGCTTTAGAAAGAAGGAAAATCTTGATATTTGCAAGCATATGGATGAACCTGAAGGACACTATGCTAAGCAAAACAAGCCAGACACACACTACATGATCCCCCTTCTATATGGAATCTAAAAAAGTGGGTCATTGCTTCTTTGAAGTAGCTCTCTACCCCTTTCTCTCTCTCCTCCCATTGAGACTCCCATGATGCACATATTTGTCCACTTAGTGATGTCTCCTCAGTCCCTTAAGGTTTCTTCACTCTTCTTCATTGGTTTTTCTCCTTGCTCCTCTGACTGGACAATTGCTAATGGTCCTCTTTGAGTTCTCTGGTCCTTTCCAGGGCTTCCTATTCTGGCATCTTGTTGACACCCCTCCCGTGATGCGGAGCGTGTATGTGCATGTGTGTTTTTAAAATGTACGTATTCTCTGTATTTCCAATCATGAACATGCATTATTTTTATGGCCAGGTAATTTTTTATTTTCTGAAAGTGATGACTAGTGGGTGGTAGTTGAAATTTGAAAACGAGATAATTGTGTTATGAACTAATAAGATTACAGAAAGTAGGCTGCAGAACTGGAAGGATCCCAATTTTTCCAGTTTTCTTCAGCTCGCAGGGAGGTCATACCTGCTCCTAGAGGGTGTGGATCTCGGGAGGAGGAAGAAGAGGGCAGGAGTAAAGGATGCTGTCCCAGATGGGACAAACCTGCCGACCTCGGACGCTCCTCTCTGTTTCCAGGCCAGCAAAGCACCACATGGTGTGTTCTGGCCTCCTGAAGCCTGTCTTGAGTGGGGCCACGGACAATGCCAAACTTCACTCACGCATGCACAGCTGGAAAACAATGAGAACTGAGAAAACCTCCTGACCCTGTTGCATTCTGGGAAGCAAAAGGTGCTTATGCGAAGAACCCTTCCTCCCTATGTGGCTTCGATAAGACTCGTGGATGTCCCTTGTTTTCTTAAACAAGGCCAGAGACAGGTCACCAAATTCCAATACTTCACCTCATAAATGATTTGTTGAGCTGCTTATCCCCACTGATCAATCAGAACAAAATGCTTGTTAAGAAAACTCTCCTTCCCCCAGGTCCCTGAACCTTGGCCCACCCTCATCTTGAGCCTCCACCAACTTACCAGCCCTCCTGAGACTAGGCTGATCTCGCGAGAAACATTCTCTGATCTACTTTCTAAATGATTATGCTGCACCATTTATCCCATATTCTAGCCTTGTTTACTCCTCCATATAAAAGAAACTCTTTCTGCCCAATCCTTGAGACCCTTGAAGATCATGAGGTCCCAGAGTTCTCCTTCTTGTAATAGCCCTGCCCTCACCTTTGCAATAATCTTTTTGAATAAAGTCTCTTCCTACAAAGTCCAGATCTATTTTTGTTTTTGTGTTTGCCACCATACAAATAAGAAAGAAAACAAAGCAGAAGCAAAACCTCTGAATTAGAGCTGGGCGTGGTGGCGCATGCTTGTAATCCCAGTACTTGGGAGGTGGAGACCAGAGGATCCGGGTTCGCAGCCAGCCTCAGCTACTTAGTGAGGCCCTCCGCAACTTCGTGAGACCTAGTTTCAATAAAGGATAAAAAATAGGGCCGGGGGTGTAGCTCGGAGGTGGAATGCCCCCGGGTTTAATCCCCGGTACCGCAAAAAAAAAAAAAAAAACCTCTGAATTCTACTCTGGGGTTAGGATGGGAGTCAGTATGAACATCATACCCACAAAAAGAAAGAAGTTCCCAAAAGCATCGCTTAGTTGGAAATAGGCACCTGACTGACGGAACCAGCAGCAACCACAGCCCAGGGTGGAGGGACCTGAAATGTGGAATGAGAATTGCATGTTGTGAATAAGGAGAAAAGGGTATCATCTGGGGAGATTTGACTAAATATTACTGGGAAAGAAGATTATAAAGCACACAGGATAAAAAGAAGGTAGAAGAAGAAGAAGAAGGTAGAAAAAAGTTTTTTTTTAAAATCACACTTGAGCTACATATGTAGAGAAAAAAGTGTTCTAGGAAATTAGCTTCATTTTTGCAAAAATCTGCGTAGGATTTCCTCAGTTTGCCAGTTTTCTTACAGAACATCACTTTTATGCGAGCGTTTCTTTCTTTCAACCCTGCATTTTCAAGCTCACGTTGTTCTGGAAAATAAAAGCAAGACTCCTTGGTCTGGTTTGACAATTCATGCAGAGCAGACTTTCAGCTATCTAAAGAAAATGATGTTTCACCTGCAGGCAGAACATTAAAAGGCATAAAATTTTCTAACCATTAAGCAAAAAATCAGGCTGATAGTTATGCTTATTAAGGATAATTATAGCATTTAAATTTAAGGGCATAAATTGGTCAAGTGGGTAATTTAACTTGGCAGACATCAAAATTACATTTAAATACCACAGAAAGGAGACAAAACACACAGAGACAGTTACTGGCTCAAAAACTTTCTGAACACTTTTGCAAGTCTTAAAAATATTTTCTCTAATTTTTTATTTCCTTCCCTGCTATGAATCAGGGTTGTCTGAAATTGTGGCTTTTTTTTGTGATACTGGGGATTGAACCCAGGGGCATTCTGCCTCTGAACTATACCCCCAGCACTTTTATTATTATTTTTTTTATTTTGAAAGAGAGTCTCACTAAGTTGCAGAGGGCCTTGCTAAGTTGCTAAGGCTGGCTGCGAACCTGCTATCCTCCTGTCTCAGCCTCCCAGCAGCAATAATTAAAGAGGGCATGACTACCTTTCTTGCTGGCGGTTGATCTCGGCACTCATGTAATGCTGGCTTTTCTGGAAAAAAAGGCTCATGGAGTCTTCCCTCCAGATTTCAAAGGAAGGCTTGGGAAGCCAGGCAATGGGTGGCAAGGTCGGGATTCCTGCAAGCAGGCTCACATGGGGCAATTTTTGAAGCTGTGAGGGTGAACCCAAAGCTGTAAGGAAAACCCCGAGATTTAGAGATGCCAGAAACTTGGAACAACCGCAAGAAAGGCTGCAAGCTGAGATCCATGGAGACAGGCTAGAAGAGCCAGTGTGCCACCCATTGCAATCAACCTGGTCATAGGGGTGGGACTGCCAAGGCTCCGTGGAGATCACACCTCACCACCATGTGCCCCAGATGCCAGAAATGGAGGTGCAGGATTAAGGGCTTGCCCTGCTGGATTTTGACACTGTTTTGGTCCCATTACTTCTTCTTGTGACCTTATTTCTCCTTTTTGGAATGCAAATGTTTACTCTGTGCCATTGTATTTTGGGTATATGTAACTTGCTTTTTGTTTTTACAGAGGCTCACAGCCAAGAGTTTACCTTGAGTCTCAGAGGAGACTTTGGATTTTGGACTTTTGAGTGATGCTAAAACTGTTAAGACTGTGGGAACTCTTGGAGATGGACTAAATGCATTTTACACTCTGAGGTGGCCATGAGGTTTAGGGGGCCAGTATGGAGTAATGGTTTGGATTTAGAATGTTCCCCCTAGCCCTTATGGAAACAAGGTAACAATGTTAGAAGCGGGCCTTGGTTGCTAAGGAGGGGGTCCCTGAAAGTATGACCTTGGGGATTATATGGTTCTTCCTCCCCCTGCTCTCTTTCTGCTTCTGGCCTCCGCAATGTGAGTGGAGCCTTGTGCTCTCCCTCTCTCCATTTCCCACCGCCATACCCTGAGCTCTGCAAACCCCGGCCTCACATGGACTGAACCCAAAATCTTCAAGGAAACTGAGCAAATAAGTCTTCCTTTAAGTTGTGTGGTCAGTCTTTTGGAATTATAGCAGTGAGGATGTTGACTGATACAGGGTCCATAGAAGGATCAGCCAGTGAGCTAGCTAGGAAGAAAACCAGGAGAGTGCGGTATTGCAGATGCCAGAAAGGATGTTGTCCTAATAATGAATGGTCAACTTGGAGGAAAGGGACTGAGAATTTGAATGAGATGGGGACAGACAAGTGACCATTAGTCATTGTATTTGGTAGCATAGAGACACGGTGAGCTTGCCAAAAGCAACTTCTCTGGGCTGGTGAGGCAGAAGCCAGATGGGGAGTGGGTCAAAAAGAGAACAAGAGGTGAGGAGGTGGGACAATGCGTAAACAACACCTCCGAGAAGTTTCCCAGAGAAGAGGAACAGGGAATAATGTGTTCCTTCTTAGCAACTGGCGTCTTTCCATAATATGAAAAGGATGGATTAGTCTAGCTGACTGGGCTTTGTTCTCATGTTTGGCTGGAAGACTGCAGTGCTAAATTTGTGGCCCACCCATAATAAGAATTTAGAATTTTACAGTGTGTATTATTCAACGCTGGCCCAATTTTATGTTCCTATTCTTTTTTTTCAACTCTATTTTGACTCTTAACATTTTACTAAGTCCATCTTGTTGATTTTATGTACCACTTTAAGATGCCTTAAATATTTCCAGAGAAACTCAAGCATATACATAAATGATTTACTAGACTCCAAAGCTTATTAAAGGCTTTAGCACTGTTTTGGTCCAAGACTGGTCCTCCTAAAGTTCAGTATATTTTGATGTGTTTTGATAGATAGTAATTAATCTAATTCATGGTCCAAATTCCATTTTGTTTCATTTCACGGCACATCCACATTGTCATCATAAACTCGAGCTCATTCCTGCTATGGCCCTGAGTGAGGTTGGTGGTAAGATGTGAGTTAGGTAGGGAGCTGGTCAATTTTGTCATTTTTATTTGCACAAGCATCTACACATGTGAATATATCCACTTTGGAAATACTACGGTCTAGAGACCAGCACTTCTCAACTTGTTCCTACATCTGAATCACCTGAGAATCTGGTAAAAAGGCAAATTCTGGTGCAGTAGGTCTGAGGTGGAGCCTGAGAGTCTTTCTAAGGTGTTTTCAGGTGATGCTGATGCCACTGGTCCATGGACCACACTGAGTTGTGAGGATATAGGCCACTTGGGGCTGCCTTCAGGACCACACACCTAGCCTCCTTGGATGGCTTCAACGTGCCTTCATCCCAGCTAGTTGGCCGTCATCATATGGGGGCAAGGTTAACACAAGAAGTCACCTGGATTTGTAAACTTCTGCTCTGGATTAGAAGGAATAGGTTTATTAGTGAGAATTGTTTCCAGCCTTATTTACTTAAAACAGTGGGCTAGATTCCCATTTGGGTTCCCTGAGTAGCCTAGCAGCAGGAGCCTTTGTCCCAGAGGATTCAGCTCCTCTCTTCCTTTGAAGAATCACATGCCTGGCGGGGGCAGAGCCCTGATAACCAGTTAGCTTCAGAGATCTTCTAGCTAAGAACAGCTTGGTGGTGGCGGCAGTGGGGGTGGGGGTGGGGATTAGCTCATTAATTATGCAGAGATATAGACTAGACAGAACTGGCAAAGTCTTGGATAAAAGGCTGACACAGGTATGGTTCAGGGATAAGCTTTGGGGTTAGAAACCCCATTTTTAGTATATTTTGAAGTCAGGCATTGTGATGCCTCCAGTTTTGATTTTTTTTTTTTTTTTTTGCTGAGGATTGCTTTGGCTGTATGGGGGTCTCTCGAGTTCAAACATTTGATTCTTTTTTTTTTTTAAAGAAACTATTTCTGCAGGAAGGACTGATTCAGCCCAGGGCCCCAGGAGATTTGGGCTGAAGATAAAGGCGATGGCTGCTCTACCTGCCCCCATCCCTAAGACCATTAGCCCCAACTTTGTGCTGCGAGGACTGCAGATACTCTGCCCCCGCCCTGCCCAGGCTCCACGTTGTTAAAGCAGCTTTGCTCCAGGAGGATTTGGTAATTAATCTGTCACCGTGTCACCATGGCAATATATTTATATATCTCAAATGCCAGTAGCCCAGGGAGCCAGGATTTGAACAACTGCTTTACCCAGTGCCCTAGCTAGCGATTAACAAAGGATTATGTTGTAGAACATGGGGCTAGTTGGTTCCAGGGCAAAGATGGTTTAGGGATTTAATATCCATGTCTCCTCCCTTAGAAGGGGCTGCAATTCCATTAAGGGATTGAGGACCAGTGGACCCCTTCTGACCTCATGGAACACATGACCTCTGCAGGCACTAGAGAAGAAATGATCTCCTCTCCTGTCCTCCACCCGCATGTGGCTACAGGTGCCATTTTCTGATAGGGAAATGGTAAGCAAGGAAGATGTGTCAGAGCTCAGGAGACTGGGCTGGGCTGGAAATTGAAGTCCTGTGGTTGCCAGCATGTGGGTGATACTTGGGATGCCAGAAGAAAGTACAACTAGGGAGAGAAAGAAAGGGAGAAGGAGAAAGGAGGGCAGAACCAAAGCCCAGGAGGAAGAGGGAAACCAGCAAAGTCAGAAGGAGAAACCAGAGACGTAGAAGAACACGAACTGTGTCAGCAGCAAACCCAGTAGAGGAAGCTTGGTGGAGGAGGGAGTCACCCGGGGGAACGCCGTGGAGCGTGGCGGAGCCGTGAGGGCCACTGGTAGCCTTCCATGGGGGCAGCTTGGCTGAGAGGTGAGGGGATCCAGGCCATGTTACATATGGTTGGTTACGAGTGCAGGGTGGAGGGGCAGCCTCTGTCATAATAATGTCAGGGACAACATTATTTTTTAAGATGGGGGAGATGTCTGTTGAGATGGAGCTGGTTTATGGGGAGAGGTTGTGGTACAGGGGAGAGAAGCGTTAGTTGATAGAGGGAAGTTTCTGCAGGTGGGAGGCAGACTGCCACCCCATCCTGTGGTCAGCTTTGGGCTGGTGCACACTGGGGTCCAGCGTAGGAGCTGAAGAGCAGAGGAGGGATGGTGGCATTGCAAATGGCGCCCGGGCTCCCATCTGGGTGGCTGACCTCTCACCCTCCGCGCTGGCCCTAGGCAGCCCCATCACACTCTTAGAACCTGCCCCTCCCCTTCTGAGCCCTGCCCCACCCCGACACAGCCTCCTCATGCTGCCCTCAAAACGACTTTGTCAAAACAGCACCCCCGGCGCTTCTCCCGTCTAATTAAAAGAACAAAATCCAGACTTGGTAAAGAGACTTTATTCGGAAGAATTATTGAAGGGAGGGTAGGAACTACTAGTGGGATTGGGGGTGGAATTATGGGAATAGGGAAAATACTCTCAAAGATTGGGCAAAAAGGGGGTTTCTTTTATAGGGAGAGTAATATGGTTGGGAAGAACTGGGAGTGGAAGGAGGGATGAAGGAGTGCAGGACTTGACGGTGCTCACAGGGCTCTCAGCCCAAGGCAGGCTGTTCTCAGGAGGGGCTGCTGGGGAAGGGCTGCGAGCTGCTCAGGCTGAGGATGGGTCAAAGTTCAGGGATGGGGGGGGAGAACCTTAACTAAAGTCTGGTTACCAAGCATTTCGTTCTGATTGATCAGTGGGGACAAAGAACTCATTCAATAATCTAGGAATCAATGAATGGGAATTTGGAGGGTGCCTGTCTGGCCTTGTGTGGATAAACAGGGGTGCATCCAGGAGTCTTATTCAAGTCATGGGAGGAAGAGCGGCTGTTTGCAGTGAGTCATTTCCAGGAACACAAAGGGCAGGGAGTGATGTTCTTAACCACCGCTGTCTTCAGGGCCACAGGGCACAGATAAAATTCCACATCATCCCTCTGAGATTCAGCATCCACAATCGCACTCTCTGAGGTCCAGATCTGTGATGGTTTCATTGGCAACCTCTAGGGGGCACAGGACTGCTACCCTTAACCTCCCTAGACTTTCCTACACCAAGTGAGGTCCGGGCAGCAGCATCGCAGCTCCTGGGAGCTTGTTGGAAAGGTCCAGCTTCCATGTCAATGACGAGCTACCGAGGGGTTTGGAGGGTGAATATAAAAAGATGTCTTCCCCAGATAGGTCTCACTCCCAGCAGCTTTACTTCTGCACGCGTTTGCTGCCCACCAGTCTGCTCCTCTGAGGTTGAGAGGTTGGTACCCAGGTAACCTGGCCTTCAGGGCGTCTCTCCACCCCAGCCTCACAGCTGGCACTGGACCATCTTCCCTTCCCCCGCCTCCTCCCACTTCTCCGTACTTAGCCAGTGAGTTTAGGCTCCGGTGTCCTCCCCACCGCCATCGCGGCAGCTTGCGCTGAAGGACCTGCCCTGCCCATCAGCCGACAGTTCTGGGTCTTGGCTGTATATGGCTCCCCTGAGAAGCCTTTAAATATCCCAGGACCAAAACCAACTCAGAGCCATTACATCAGAACACGCTTCAGGGATCAGCATGTTTTCAAAGTTTCCAGATGATTCCAGAATGCACCCGAGGGTGCCACTCC
Source organism: Glis glis (assembly GCA_004027185.1). Lineage (NCBI taxonomy): Eukaryota > Metazoa > Chordata > Mammalia > Rodentia > Gliridae > Glis > Glis glis. The sequence goes on along the minus strand of PVJS01043372.1, from coordinate 3,183 downwards.
CTGCTCTCAATGCTCATTAGAACAGTGCTCCTCACACTTGATGTGCAGAGGAGATCTGCAAGAGTAGGCTTCATTCAACAAGGCTGGGGTGGGGCTTGGGCTTCTGCATTTCTGTCAGGTGTCCAGAGGATGCACGGATGCTGGTCTGGGGCTGCATTTTAAGTGGCAAGGGTTGAGAACAGAACAATGGTTCTGATTAACCCTGGCTCCACACGAGACTCACCAGGGAGCTTTAAAACTTACCAATGTCAGTTGGGCACAGTGGTGCATGCCTGTGATCCCAGCACTTGGGAGGCTGAGACAGGAGGATGGAAAGTTCGAGGCCAGCTTCAGCAACTTTGTGAGACCCTCAGCAACTTAGGGAGACCCTGTTTCAAAATAAAACATAAAACAGGCTGGGGGTGTAGGTTGGAAGTAGAATGCCCCTAGGCTCAGTCCCCAGTACAATAAATGAATGAATGAATGAATGAATAAATATATAGGGTTGGGGTGTAGCTCAGAGGTAGAATGCCCCTGGGTTCAATCCCCTGTACAAAAAAAAAAAAAAATTACCACTGTCTAGGCCCCATCCCTAGAGATTCTGATGTAGTTGTGTAGGGGAGGCCCAGGAACTGGGAGCTTTAAAAGCATCTAGATGTTTCCAGCGTGCAGCCAGATTTGTGAGAGGAGGACCCGACAGCAGGCAGCGCCTGTGATGGTGCAGATGTCGAGCTTTGCCGTACCTCCTCGCTGCTGCCTTCTCATACCAAATAGCCCTCTGATGGCCCCGTTCTAGCTTCTGGAACGATCTGTGGAAGCAGGAAGGTCCTAAACCAACTCTGCCCATCCCTCAACCCCTTATCAGTGAGTTCCTTCTGGCTAGTCTGGGGGAGACAAGGGGCCAACACATTCTCCAAGCTACATCTTCTCCAGTAGGGTGGTCCTCCTGACAGAGGATTGGATGGAGGAGGACTGGGCAGCACCCACCCTTGCCACCGTGGGCCGCAGTCCATCTTGGAGCCCACTTCTCACTTCCTCCTTCAGCGTCTCACTCAGAGCGGGGCCCATCTGGCTCTTTCCTGCCCTTCCCTGGGGCCTCTCCCTGAGCTGCGTCTAGTGTCTGGGCCATATTCCTTGGCACCGACTGGCACCGCCTCTACCTGTGGCTCAGATAGATAATCCCTAGCGGTGGTGGTGATGCTGATGGTCCCGGGCTGGCCACCGCCCAGCTGGCCTAACCTGGTAGCTCTCTGGCCCTTTGCCTGGTCAACTCCAGAGCCAGTCTAGCCCATCAGGGTGACCTCCCCCAGGGCCCCAGACTCCTCCCCACTTCCTATCACTGAACAGCGAAGCTCCACCAAGTCCCGACCGCAATGCGAATGCCAACTCCGCTTTGCCACCAGCTCCCTGGCTCCCAATCTTTGTCTTGCCACATCTTCCGTGGCAATTATTTCTAGAGCCGTCTTGACATGTAAAAGATATCCACAGCAAAATGTGTTGGCATTTGATTTAATTCATAAAAGTGTTTATTAGGGCGCTTCCAGGGATGGAGGAAAATTAAGCAGTGAGACACATTGTACTCAAAAAGGGGTTTCTTTGCTGACGTCACTATTGGAATTAATGCCGTTAATCTTATAAGTGAGGCAGGAAGGCTCCTACAACTGCTTCGGATGATTAGGAGCCTCTAACGGTTGTGAGATGTGGGAACCGAGGATGGAGAAGCCTGTTGGAACGCGTCCATTCCCAGACCTGGGACTGGAGTCGCCTTTGAAGGTGTCCTATCAGATGGCTTTGATCCTCCCAGGCCCAGAGATAAAGACAAATGAGGGGGGTGTTATTAACATTATTATTTATATTTAGTGGAGCTGACATCGGGGCCTCTTTTGTGAAGTGCTTAAGGCACTCCCGATTTAAGTGTAATCTCACTTCTCCCAGCATCACTTCTGGGCAGAGGATGAAGGCTGGAGATGGCTCTGGAAATAATCACTTTCCTGCAGTTAGAGTACTCATTAAGCCAGGCCTAATGGGAACATACGTTCCCTTTAGAGTTTGACTTTTATGGGAAATTATATCTTTCATAGACTCTCGTGTGCCAAAGCGACCTGGGATGGAAGTTTTTGAATGATTTGCATCACTCTCCTCTCTTGAAAGCTTGTATATAGAGAACATAGGGGTGTGAGCCACAGCCAGCTTGGAAAGGAGAATAGTGATCAGGGGGCCCGGACTGTGTCTATACCAGCGGGTCTCCACTAGGAAAGGTGGTTCAAAATACATAATGTAGCATCAGTGTTGCCAGCATTTATGGGCTGCCCAGTGGAATGGTGGTTTCCAAAGTTGCACGTGCATCTGTATCCCCTGGAGGCCTTGTTAAAATCAGGATTGCGGGGCCCCAACGTTGAGCTTCTGACTCAGTAGGTCTGTGCTGAAGAATGAGAATTTACATTTCTATCAAGTTCCTCGGTGACGTGGGTATATATAAAAGATGCTCACATTTTGAGACCACATTTTGAGAACCACTGGGATAGTATGGTGGATCTCTGAAAAATATGAAACAGGAAGATTCCTTCCCACCGCATTGCTACGTTTTCCCATTTTAATTAGAATTGTTTCAATTTTGTGTGTGTAAGAGGTAGACCAGAAGTCCTATTTGATGACTTTTCAAAAATCTTTTCATATGAAATAACTGTAAATTCCTTGGTAGGGTTAAAGAAATTTACAGGGAAGCCGGTGTAGTGGTGCACGCCTGTAATCCCAGTACTTGGGAGGCTGAAACAAGAGGATCACAGGTTCAAGACCTCAGCAACTTAGGGAGAGTCTCAGCAACCTAGAGAGACCCTATTTCAAAACAAAAAAATTTGAAAAAGGGCTGTGGGTATAGCTCAGAGATAGAATGCCCCTGGATTAAATCCCCAGTAAAACACAAATAAACAAGTAAGTAAGCAAGTAAGTAAATAAATAAATTTACAAAGATATCTCCTGGACTCTTCATGCAATCTTCTGGTTACTAGCTTGCATATTACATTTAGAAATATACTATATCTAAATTAAGAAATTGAGGCCGGGCGTGGTGGTGCACGCTTGTAATCCCAGTATTTTGGGAGGCAGAGACTGGAGGATCCAGGTTCGCGGCCAGCCTCAGCGCTCTCTCTCTCTCTCTCTCTCTCTCTCGCTCTCTCTCTCTCTCTCTTTCTCTCTCTCTCTCTC
>PVJS01043371.1:0-17094 GCA_004027185.1 Glis glis | reverse complement strand
GCCCTATTTTTTATACTTTATTTTGAAACCGGGTCTCACGAAGTTGCAGAGGGCCTCACTAAGTAGAGAGAGAGAGGGAGAGAGAGAGAGAGAGAGAGAGAGCTGAGGCTGACCGCAAACCTGGATCCTCCGGTCTCCGCCTCCCAAAGTACTGGATTACAAGCGTGCGCCACCACGCCCAGCTTCCCCAGCCATATTTTATTTTTATTTTGAAACAGGGTCTCGCTAGGTTGATGAAAATCTCACTATTTGCTGAGGCTGTCCTCGAACCTGCGATCCTCCTGTCTCAGCCTCCCAAGTACTGGGATTACAAGCATGCGCCACGACGCCTGGCTAGGAGCGCCTTTTAATAAAAGAGCAATTTCTTTCTTTCTCTTTCTCTCTCTCTCTTTCTTTCTTTTGTGGTACTGGGGATTGAACCCAGGGGCATTGTACCTCTGTGCTACACCCCTAGCCCTATTTTTATTTATTTTTTTTATTTTGAAACAGGGTTTCACTGTTTGCAGAGAGCCTCACTAAGTAGCTGAGGCTGGCTGCAAACCTGTGATCCTCCTTGTCTCAACCTCCCAAGTACTGGTTTTACAAGTGTGCACCACCACGCCTAGCTTCACACGTTATTTTTTTTTGTGTGTGTATGGTACCGGGGATTGAACCCAGGAGGGGTGTTTTACCTCCGAGCTACACCCCCTGCCCTATTTTTTATCCTTTATTTTGAAACCGAGTCTCACGAAGTTGCGGAGGGCCTCACTAAGTAGCTGAGGCTGGCCGCGAACCCAGATCCTCCAGTCTCCGCCTCCCAAGTACTGGGATTACAAGCGCGCACCACCACGCCCGCCACATGCTATTATTAAATGGAATCCTGGTGACTCATAATTTGCTTTTTTCATTCAAAAGTATCTTATGAATATCTTTCCATGTCAATAAATATACTTTGATCCCATGATATGTATTCATGAAAAGTAGTGCCCACTTACCAAGGCAAAATGCCACTCTGGTCCTGGGGCTCCTGTATGGACATGGTGGGGCAGATGAAGGCGGGGCCTAGGAGACTCATTGTGTGGCAGGAGGTAGTGGGGTCAACAGTGCTGCTGACGGTGAAGTACCAGCTTCTGGAGCCATTTTTTAATTTTTCATTTATTTAATTTTTGGTGGTTCTGGAGATTGAACCCAGAGGCATTCTACCTCCGAGCTACACCCCTAGTCCTATTTTATTTTTTGTTTTGAAACGGGGTCTCGCTAGGTTGCTGAGAGTCTCTTGCTTGCTGAAGCTGTCCTTGAACCTGGGATCCTCCTGTCTCAACCTCCCAAGTACTGGGATTACAGGCATGCGCTACCACACCCAGCATCATTTATTTATTTTTCCAAGATGGGATCTCATTATGTTTCCCAGTCTGGTCTTCAAGCCCTGGCCTCAAGCTATCCTCCTGCCTCAGCCTCCTGAAAGCTGGGGCTCCAGGCTGGGACTCCAGGTGCACCACCCCACACCAGTAGGAGCCATTTTGAAATTCTCAACAAAAACCTTTTGCTGCTTCTCTCTCTGATCCTTACGTGCTTCCTCCAGTGAATCACACCATTATCTCATAAGCTATGATTTAAACACGAGAGTCAAGCAGTTATTCTTCTATAATTTGTGTTTTCAAATCTTGATGCTATTTGATGAAGTGGGCTCTCGGAGTATTCAGAAGAGTAACAGGGTGAGAGACTTAATTCCCAATATAGCTGCTAATCCCATTTAATTCCCCAGAGTCTTTCAGTCCTAGGTTGTTTGTCCTTTCTTATTTGAAAGCCTGGGAGTCACAGACTGCAGGAATGGAGAGTGAGAAGGTACGGGAAGTCACAATTTACTGGGAAAGTGGTGCTGTTCTGTTTATTTAAGAGAATTCTCAAAGCATGGGACATTGAGCTTTACTTCAACAAGCATGTTTCCTCTATTATTCTACAACAGCAGATAATTTCCAGGTCGTTTTCAATCAGTGTTATATGTGTAAATTTCACTTTTGGCCCAAGTGACAATGAACTCTTAGATGTGTAAATGTGTGTCCTTTGGTCATGAGACTGGGTGGTGGTTGTGTTTTCTTATGACCACATGTTTTTCACCCAAAGGATCTGTAAAATAGTGGATTTTCTCATAACTAAGAATTTAGACATAGATGAATATATACAGAAGAGCAGGAAATAAGAGGATTAGATTCTTATGCAAAAATGAAATTTGAAGGCTGGGGGTGTAGTTTCATGGTAGAGAGCTTGCCTAACATGTGCAAGACCCTGGGTTTGATCACCAGCTCCACAAAAATAAATAAATACTGCTTATATACATGTAAATTATGTCAGATATAACCAAACATCATTTATGTAAATACTTGCAAAAGTCTGGTGACTTCTTTAAGTTTCAACAAATAGTTTAAGTCCATGATGCTACTATCCATTATTATTAGTATTGTATAGTTTCAGCTATACTGTGTCTTAGTTTTATTTATTTATTTTTGTGGTACTGGGGATTGAACCCAGGGGCATTCTACCTCTGAGCTACACCCCCCAGCCCTATGTTATTCTTATTTTGAAACAGGGTCTTACTAGGTTGATGAGCGTCTCACTACTTGCCGAGGCTGTCCTCGAACCTGCGATCCTCCTGTCTTAGCCTCCCAAGTACTGGGATTACAAGTGTGCGCCATCACGCCCGGCTCCTGTGTCTTAGTTTTAAAAGAAAAAAATAACCAGCAGAATTCACCACATGATTTTGTGGCATAATTTTTTGAACTTTTATTAATGCATAGTTACAATATCTAAAGTACCTGGTTTTTTGCTTTTTCTTTCTTGCTTTCCCCAGGAATCTCTGGATAAAAATCTCTGTCTCTAATGTAACTATCATTAGATCTGGGCTGTCCTTTCTTCTCATTTTGTCCTTATAAGGCTATCCTGTTTTATCACTTCCTGCTTCAGCTCCAGACTTTTTCTCTCTTCCCTCTCCCTGTCCTGGGTGGATGCTTGTTCCATGTGGCAGGGCTGTAACTGTTCACAGCTGTCCAGAGCGGCTGTGGACCAGGAGCAGCTTGGAGTTTTAACTTTCATTTTACAAAGAACAGCATGTTTGACTGTTTGAGCAGGCAAGTTATAACTGGCACTTACTTCTTGTTCTTCTAGAACACTGAAAATCTCCCCCAGCACTTTAGAAGGGGGACCCTGACCGTGTTAAAGAAGAAGTGGGAGAGCCCAATGCCGGGAGCAGAGCTGCACCCAGATCCTCTGCGAAACAGCAGCACTGAGGTCAGGCACAGAGTTGACCACCCTCCTGCTGAAGTGACAAGCATCTCCGCTCCTGGGGCTGGAGCTGACCACAGCGAGCAAGCCCAGCCCACACCGAGATTTGGATCACGTCCAGAAGCCCTTCCTCAGCGTCGGTATCCCCTCACGGAGGACAGTGAGAATCGTAAAGACCACGCAACAGAAAGTAAAACGATGGAAAATTGTCTGGGAGATTCCAGGCACGAAGTAGAGAGATCTGAAACCAGTGAAAACACAGAAGCTTCAGGCAAAATAGAGAAATACAATGTTCCACTGACCAGGCTTAAGATGATGTTTGAGAAAGGTGAACCAGCTCAAACCAAGGTAAGATTTGGGTGGGTTTAAAACTCGAGAAAGAGCCGGGCGTGGTGGCGCATGCTTGTAATCCCAGTCTTTGGGAGGCTGAGACCGGAGGATCGCAGGTTTGCAGCCGGCCTCAGCTACTTAGTGAGGCCTCTGCAACTTAGTGAGACCCTGTTTCAAAATAATAAAACTCAGCCGGGCGTGGTGGCGCATGTTTGTAATCCCAGTCCTTGGGAGGCTGAGACAGGAGGATCACAGGTTCGCGGTCAGCCTCAGCTACTTAGTGAGGCCCTTCACAACTTAGTGAGACCCTGTTTCAAAAAATAAAGAATAGCCTGGCGTGGTGGCTCACGCCTGTAATCCTAGTACTTGGGAGACTGAGACCGGAGGATCCGGGTTCGCAGCCAGCCTCAGCTACTTAGTGAGGCCCTCCGCAACTCAGTGAGACCCTGTTTCAAAATAAAGAATAAAAACAGGGCTGGGGGTGTAGCCCGGAGGTAAAACGCCCCTGGGTTCAATCCCCGGTACCTCAAAAAAAGAAAGAAAGAAAGAAAGAATATATAATAGGGCTGGGGGTATAGCTCGGAGGTAGAATGCCCCTAGGTTCAATCCCCAGTACTGCAAATAATAATAATAATAATAATAATAAAACTCGAGAAAGCCAATTCAAATACTAAACAAAACTATTTTTCTAATCTGGACAGTTGTGGTAGAGTTGAATATGTGATCAGTACATCTTTTGATTAAAGTTTAAAAAGTCCCAAGTGAATTATTTACATAGATGCTAAGATTTGTGGGTCTCTGATCCAATTTTATGTTAAATCAAGTTCACACTGGGACTTAAGTTGATACCTAGAAATGAAATGAAAAGAATTGGATACTGATTGGATTATGTGTTTTTGTACACTTGCCCTTTTAATTTGTCTTCCTGTGCCTTTTGTCATTTGTAGCCTTGGGGGTGGAATTACTGCTGAATCGCTCTGTGCTTGGACACAGCTGCAGACGGAGTGTTAAGGCCAGAGTTTACCATTAAGACTGAGGCTTAGTTGTCTCTCTGCTAGCTGAATCCCTTCTCTTCTTCTCGACTTCCTCATCTGTGCCTTCCAACAAATGTTTTCTATCAGCTAAAATCCTCTCCCAGGAAAAATCAATGAAGATAGCCAGACTAGCTGTAGCTTTCAGGAGTTTTGACTTGCAAATGCACAGGGTTGCATTTTCCTACAACTGCTAATGAAATTTGATCCTTCTTGTGGATTGCAGACTGAGTCCCCAGAGGGAATTACTTAACTAGAAAATGAGTTGCATATGCTGGCGACTTATAACACAATCCAGGGGCCGCAGAGCTGGTAAATTTTTCCAGTTTTCTCATAGTTTCCTACATATCTGGCTTTATACACAGGAATGGTTTGTTACAACAGTCATTATAATGAAATAAACAGATCCAATGGGTAGCAAAGCCATCATTTACTCTAGATTCCAACTAAATGGGAGAACTGATTTTTTTTAAGCTAAATATTTGGCCCAAATCCCTGTATTTGTGAATAGTTGAAGCATTCTTTGTGAGATAAAAAAAAAAAATAACTCATCCTGTAGTCCTTAGTTGTGTTTGCTGTAACATTGTCAATTCCTTCCCATAATTTGCTGTGCCTGTTGCCTTCCTGCTTTGGAAAGTTCTTGATGGTTTGGGGATTATCTGTTTGAGGCCTAGGAAGAATTTTTAAAGGTTTGTAAAGCTAGAACCCTTTTCTGTGCTCTGCTTTAACACTGAAACCAGCTGGCAAGAGATGTAACCACAAAGCAGTTTTATGACTTTTCTTAAACTCTCTTCCCTCTCAATTTTTAGTCCCTTAGGCCTGCCAACTCCCTCTTATCCCTTTATTGTCTTAATAAAAACTTTTGTTAAATTTAAATGGGAAGAGAATTTTAAATGCAAGGGGAAAATGTCAGAAATCTTAAATAGAGAGGAAGGGTCTTTGTTGTGACTCAATGCACCATTGTAAGTGTCTCCCTCACAGACCCTGCTAGGGGTGAAACAGCTGATGTCATGCCAGCACACACAATGCAGAGTCAGTGCAGAAGGGTTCATGCATGTCAAAACTGGCCCAAGGTAGGAAATGACTGGGACTGCAGCAAACAAAAATGCTGATTATGTGTAAGGATCTGGTGAGAGACATTTTTCATGTCTAGGGAAAGATGGGTCAGGACAAGCCTGCTTCTTTATTTCTGGTCAGAGTGCAGAAAAAAAACCAACCCCATGCAAAGAAAGATCCTACTAGATCGCTGATGGCACTAACCAACCCAATGGCTAAACTTATGGGACAATAGAAGGTTTCTAAGATTCACCTGGGTGTGTGTGTGTGTGTGTGTGTGTGTGTGTGTGTGTGTTTTCTTACTTCCTGATTAAATAGTCCTTTGTCACTTAATGGACTTGCTTAGAGAGTAGAAAGCATAGATACCCTTGGTTTTATAGCTGTTGCTGAACAAGCATAATTATTCATATTGGAAACAGTCTATATTACTTTCAAAAGTTTTGTCTGATATTTCAACCAAACCATTAAGAAGAGTTTTATCAACTGGGTGTAATGGTGCACGCTTGTAATCCCAGTACTTGGGAGGCTGAGACAGTAGGATCTCAGCTACTTAGTGAGGCCCCCCTGCAACTTAGTGAGACCCTGTTTCAAAATAAAGAATAATAGGCTGGGCGTGGTGGCCCAGGCTTGTAATCCCAGTACTTGGGAGGCGGAGACTGGAGGATCCCGGTTCGAGGCCAGCCTCAGCTACTTAGTGAGGCCCTCCACAACTTTGTGAGACCCGGTTTCAAAATAAAGTATAAAAATAGGGCCAGAGGTAGAACACCTCTCGGTTCAATCCCTGGTACCGCAAAAAAAAAAAAGAAGAATAAAAAAAATTGAGCTGGGGGCTGGGGGTATAGCTCAGAGGTAGAATGCCCCTAGGTTCAATCCCCAGTACCACAAAAAAAAAAAAAAAGAAGGAAAGAAAGGGAAGGAAGGAAGGAAGGAAGGAAGGAAATATACTGGGTACAAACTATGTGAATCTTTGGTTCCATAACTGGACTGAAACTCAACTAACTAGCTGTACAGGGTCAGGAAGTACATAGATAATGGAAATACATGGTCTAATGTCTCATCCTCAAATCTTTTTATCATAGTTATTTACAGGAAGTGAAGTTAGCTGGTTTGAGTTCCATTTTTCTTGGCCTTTCTTGTTCCCTTTGTCTGAGATGGCTTCTGTTCTTGTCCACTTCTCTTCCTGGTTTCTTCTCTGCCTTCCTGTCTTTCTCTTATTCCTTGTGAAGTCTCATCTGTTTTCATGACTCAAAAGGGTGAATCCCAAATCTAGATTCTGTTTGGGTTTTTTTTTTTGGTACTGGGGATTGAACCCAGAGGCATTCTACCTCCAAGTTATACCCCCAGCCTGATTTTATCGATTTGTTTTCTTATTTGGAAACAGGGTCTCACAAAGTTGTGGAGGGCCTTGCTAAGTTGCCAAGGCTGGCTTCGAACCTGCTATCCTCCTGTCTCAGTCTCCCAAGTACTGGTATTACAAGTGTGCGCCACCACGCCTGGCTCCAAATCTAGATTCTTTTTATTTTTTTGGCGGTAATGGGGATTGAACCCAGAGGCATTCTACCTCCAAGCTACACCCCCAGCCCAATTTTTTATTCTTTATTTTGAAACAGAGTTTCACTAAGTAGCTGAGGCTGGCCGAGAACCCAGATCCTCCGGTCTCAGCCTCCCAAGTACTGGGATTACAAGCGTGTGCCACCACGCCTGGCTCCAAATCTAGATTCTAATTCTGAACTCTGAACCCAAGCTTCAGCCCTGCCAGATTGTCTACCAGATCAGACATCTCTTTGTTTTTTGTTTTACTGGGTACTGGGGATTGAACCCAGGGACATTCTAAACCCTTTCTATTTTTTTTTTTTTTTTTTTTTGCAGTACTGGGGTTTGAACCCAGGGGTATTACAAGGTATTACAAGTGTGCGCCACCACGCCCGGCCTATTTTTATTTTTTTAATTTGAAACAGGGTCTCACTAAATTGCTGAGACTGGCCTAGAATCTGGGATCCTCCTGTCTCAGCCTCCCAAGTGCTGGGATTACAGGAGTTCGTCACCATACCTTGAGGAATAAGATTTTTAGTTGAATGTGATGGTTCTAATTCCTATTAATGAATGAAATGGATTAGTGTGTTGGGCATGGTGGCGCATGCCTATAATCCCCCAGTATGTGGGAGACAGGAGGATCTCAAGTTTGGGGCCAGCCTAGGCAATTTAGCAAGACTTTGTCTCAAAATAAAAAATAAGAGCCAGGCATGGTGGTGCATGCCTGTATTCCTAGTACTTGGGAGGCTGAGACGAGAGGATCGCAGGTTCGAGGACAGCCTCAATGAGTAGTGAGACTCTCATCAACCTAGTGAGACCTTATTTCAAAGTAAAAATTAAAAAATAGGGCTGAGGGTGTAGCTCAAAGGTAGAATGCCCCTGGGTTCAATCCTCAATACCATGAAAAATTAAAAAAAATTAAATAGGGTTGGGGTGTAACTCAGAGGTAAAACATCCCTGGGTTCAATCCCCAGTAACACACACACACACACACACACACACACACACACACACCTCTACACAAAATTAAATACCTCTTATTCCATCCTAGGAATGACCAGACAGCGAAGGGAGCTTGTGAAACTCTCCTTACAAGCATGCACCACCACTCCTGACACTATTATGTATTTAAATTATTGTCTTAGCCGGGCGTGGTGGCGCACGCTTGTAATCCCAGTACGTGAGAGGCGGAGACCGGAGGATCCGGGTTCGTGGCCAGCCTCAGCTACTTAGTGAGGCCCTCCGCAACTTCGTGAGACCCGGTTTCAAAATAAAGGATAAAAAATAGGGCCGGGGGTGTAGCTTGGAGGTAGAACGCCCCTGGGTTCAATCCCCGGTACCGCAAAAAAAAAAAAAAAATTATTTTTTCCTTGGAAAAGATTCAACCAATTAAGTGTAATACAAGAAAAGAAGACTGGAATATGGATAGCCCTTGTTTCTTTTCCATAGATGCTGACTATTGCTTCTTTCATTCAGTATTTCCATTCCCAATAGAGGAGTTAGATAAAGAAAGGAAGACAGGAAAGAAGAGAGAATACCTCTTTATCCAAAATACTAAAACACATTAAATACTCTCACTCTTCAGGGACCCACCAAGGATAACGAGTGGTATTGAGAAGCTTGTCCATAAGTGAATAAAATTCAAACCAACCAACCTTCCTTCCCTTTCTTATTTTTCTTTCTTTCTTTCTCTTTCTTTCTTTCTTTCTCTTTCTTTCTTTCTTTCTTTCTTTCTTTCTTTCTTTCTTTCTTTTTTTCTTTCTTTCTTTCTTTTTCTCAATCTCTCTCTCTCTCTCTCTCTTTCTTTCTCTCTCTCCTTCCTTCCTTCCTTCCTTCTTTCTTTCTTCCAGGAGCATTCTACTTCTGAGCAACACCCCCAGCCCCTTTGTTTTTTTTTTTTTTTGGCGGTCCTGGGGATGGAACCCAGGGGCTTTTTACCTCCGAGTTATACCCCCAACCCTATTTTTTTTATTCTTTATTTGGAAACAGGGTCTTGCTAAGTTGCAGAGGGCCTCAATAAGTAGCTGAGGCTGGCCGTGAACCCAGATCCTCCTGTCTCAGCCTCCCAAGTACTGGGATTACAAGCGTGCACCACCACGCCCACTTTTTCCCCCAGCCCCTTTGTATTTTTATTTTAAAACAGTTCTCACTCAATTGCTGAGGGTCTCGCTAAATTGCTGAGGTTGGCCTTGAACCTGCAATAATCTTGTCTCAGCATCCCAAGTACTGGGATTGCAGGCTTGTGCCATCAACCTGGTTCTCCCTTTTTTCTTATTTCTTTTTTTTTTTTTTTTTGCAGTACCAGGGATTGAACCCAGGGGCATTCTACCTCCGCACTACACCACCAGCCCTATTTTTTTATACTTTATTTTGAAACCGGGTCTCAAGAAGTTGCGGAGGGCCTCACCAAGTAGAGAGAGTGAGAGAGAGAGAGAGACAGGGAGAGAGAGAGAGAGAGAGAGAGAGCGAGAGAGAGAGAGCTGAGGCTGGCCGCGAACCCAGATCCTCCGGTCTCCGCCTCCCAAAGTACTGGGATTACAAGCCTGCGCCACCACGCCCAGCTCTTTTTTCTTATTTCTAATATTTATGATTTATTTTAATACTTCTAGTTAGTTATATTTTAATCTGCTAACTTGTTTTATATTACCAAAGTAAAAGAGTACATTCAGACAAAATAATAGTGGAAGTTTCCCTTTCCCCATCTCCCTCTTCATTTGTTTGCTTTCTCTATCCTTTGATTCCTAGCCTCCCAGAATTTCTCTTTCTCTTATCACCAGGATCATATGTATGGATAACATCAAAATGCCAACAAAAGCTTCACTCGGTGCATGAGAGTAAAATCATCCTTTAGGGCCTGGGATTGTAGCTAGTGGTAGAGAACATGCAGAGTTCAGTCTTCAGCACCAAAAAACAACAAAAAACTCAAACCATCCTTCTTCAGATCATCCAGCATTTTTGTGGCTTTTCTTCTTGTAAGTTCTTGAAAATGACACAGTATTTTCGTTTCTTTTTTTTTTTTTTGGTACTGGGGATTGAACCCAGGAGCATTCTACCTCTGAGCTATACTCTCGGTCTTTTTAAAATGTTTTTATTTTGAAATAGTGTCTTGCTAAGTTGCAAAGGGCCTCACTAGGTTGCTTAGGTGGCCTTGAACCTGCGATCCTCCTGTTTCAGTCTCCCAAGTACTGGGATTATGGGTGTATGCCACCATGCCTATCTTAGCATTTTCTTTACTTTTACAAGACACTGACATGTAATAGTATATATGTGTTGATATAGTACAGTAAGCCCTTGAGAAAATAAGGCAACCAAGGTAGTCTGATCTGTGTTCATCAGATGTTTTATCGATACTCAACTAATCTGTAGCCTGTGTCAAAGAAATAATTTATGTGTGCCTTCTTGATGATGGATCTGTGTCCATAGGGAAGCACTAGATTGTTGCAAAAGTTATCCATAACTTTTTTCTGTTTTCTTTCACCCCCCCTTTGGAACTGGGGATTGAACCCAGGGGCGTTCTACCTCCAGGCTATGCCCCCTGCCTTTTCATTTTTTTTATGTTGAAACGGTCTCACTAAGTTGCTGAGGCTGGTCTGGAACCTGCAATCCTCCTGTCTTAGCTTCCCAAGTACTGGGATTACAAGCATGCACCAACACACTGGCCTAACTTTTTTCTTTTTTGGGAGGGGGGGTGCCAAAACCCAGGAGCGAACTGTATCCATAACGTTTTTTCTATCCCTCTTTGGGTAATAATTGCATGTGTTTCCTTATCCACTTAATGTTATTGTAATAAAATTTTCTTCTACTTTCCTAATGTCCTAAATGTACTATTTATTAGTGTATTCCAAGAATACAGTTTTGAGGATGTTCATAACTGGTATTAACCGAATAGTTTTAAGTCATAATTTTAAGATAGGCTTAGGGAGAAAAGGGATTTGAAGGAGATTTGAATAACTATGAACATCACCGTGGGGTCTGATACAGTCATCCTAATGTAGAGGAGTATATCTTTAATTTGCTTATTAATGAATCACAAATCTTAAGTTGCTCTACCATCTAATTTCCAGTAGATACATTGCTACTTCTTTAAATGTAGGTAACTAAACCAGGCATGGTGGCGCACGCTTGTAGTCCCAGTAGTTGGGAGGCGGAGACTGGAGGATCCGGGTTCGCGGCCAACCTCAGCTACTTAGTAAGGCCCTCCACAACTTAGTGAGACCCGGTTTCAACATAAAGTATAAAAAATAGGGCCAGGGGTGTAGCCCGGAGGTAAAATGCCCCTGGGTTCAATCCCCGGTACCGCCAAAAAAAAAAAATGTAAAAAAAGAATTATTTATTTAGTTTTTGCAGTACTAGGGACTGAATCCAGGGGTGCTCTATCACTGAGCTACATCCCTAGTCCTTTATATTTTTATTTTGAGACAGGGATCTTGCTAAGTTGCCCAGGCTGGCCTCTAACTTTCTATCCTCCTGCCTCCACCTTCCAAGTCTCTGAGGATTACAGATGTGTGCCACCATGCCCACCTTTTACCATTGTTTTTTGGTCAATGCCCTTTTTCTCTTATCTTAATAAAACTATTCTTTTTTTTTTTTTGCTGGTTTAGTTTATAGCTAATAGCTTCCCCTATAATTTTAAAATGTAACTGCTCTCAGTGTTACTCTAATTTCTCTCTGTAGTGGTACATTTTTCATAAAGACTGCATGCCAGTATAAAGTTTTATTTAATCTTAATTAATAGCTCTGAGAAATTCTTCAATGTTTTGTGGTAAGATAATAATGGATCCAGGTGTAAAGATGGATGGTAAGATAATAATGGATCCAGGTGAAAATTCCAGTCAAGTAATTCTCTGATATTTCTCACTGTTTTCTGGCCCCTAATGGCTGACCTGAGTGTGTCAGCTTAGAGACCAGTCATCTCATCTCTGCTTACTTTCATGCCAACTAACTGCTTACTGGTTTCTTGCAAGTTTCATTACAATAAAACATGTTGAAAATCAATGTCAGGGTCTGGAACATTCTCTAAGCAATGTTGGCTCTGTTAGCACTTGTTAGGTCCAAAAAGATTATCTGCTCCCTAAATACCAACACCTTTGCTTCCTGCTGTTGAACTCACTCCTGGATTGGATAACATAGGTGTGTATCCAGATGACTATATGAAAGAGTCATTTCCTCTAGCCTTCTAACTCATTAATGAGTTACAATGAGTAAGAAATCCCCATCAAGATCCGTGGCATATAAATCCTAGAACTAATAGCAACTTTAAGAAGTTATTTAATCCAACTCACTGCTCTCAATCAGGATATTAAAACCCAGTTTTATAGATGGAAACAGCTGAGGTTAGAAAAGTTAACTGATAAGCCGGGCATGGTGGCGCACGCTTGTAATCCCAGTACTTGGGAGGCTGAGACCAGAGGATCCAGGTTCACGGCCAGCCTCAGCTACTTAGTGAGGCCCTCTGCAACTTAGTGAGACCCTGTTTCAAAATAAAGAATAAAAAATAGGGCTGGGGGCGTAGCTCAGAGGTGGAATGCCCCTGGGTTCAATCCCCGGTACCGCAAAAAAAAAAAAAAGAAAAGTTAACTGATATGCCCAATGTCATGTGGCTAATTAATAACAGAACAAGGAATGGAATTGTATAGTACCCCTTCAACCATATAACACTATCTTTGTGGATATTATAACTGTTTATTGTTTAGAAACAACTAGCCATGGTCCTATGTATTTTTGAAATCTAAGGAAACAGAAAAATTGAAAACATAACAACAGCTGTATCCTCAAAGACATTATTAGCTCTCTATCTTCCCACATTTTATGTTTAATTGAATGAAAAACAGCAGGGCAATGTAGTGAAGAAATACATTGGAATGCAAGAAATTGGTTCTAAAATTCCAGAGTTTGAAGCTTGTGCATTTGGTATTTTTTTTTCTTATTCTTATCATGTAAATTAGTCATCTGAACAGTAACACATACACAGAATAAGCCAGAAAGGGGGAGAAAGAGCCAATTAAACCAGGAAAAAAGAGTAACCCCAGTCATACACAAGACTCTTGATGCTTTTTGGCCTTTATCATTGCATTACTGGTTTTTATGTGGTTTTCGTCGCTGTGTGCTTACTGTTTTGTGGTCCCTGTTTTTTGGTCTTTTTTACATAGACCTACATATGTGTCTTCCTAGTTCATGTAGTTATCCTTTTATGGGAATATGCTATTTCAATATACTGTTTAGTCATTCCTAATAATTAGATTATCTTCTAACTCAATAGAAACATCTTGGCAGAAATGTTTTGTTTTTAGTTATTTTCTTTGGACTGTATTACTGAAGTGAAAGTATCAGTCAGAAGATGTAATTTATTAAACATTCTTCTTACATATTTTCAGTTTATTATCAAAGAGTATGCAGTAGGGGGCTGGGTGTGGTGGCACTAACTTGTAATCCCAGTACTTGGAAGGCTGAGACAGGAAGATTGCAGATTTGAGGACAACCTCAGCAAGTAGTGAAACTCTCATCAACCTAGTGAGACCCTGTTTCAAAATAAAAATAAAAAATAGGGCTGGGGGTGTAGCTGGAGGTAGAATGCCTCTAGGTTCATTTCCCAGTACCCCACACACACACACAAAAGGGTAGAGGGAACAGGAAATCCTACTTTGTTACTTATTTAGAACCTAATTTACTTAGTTAAAATAAGAAATAAAATTCCAGTTGTGTGCGATGACACACGCCTAGAATCCCAGTACTTGAGAGTCTGAGATAGGAGGATTACCCGTTCAAGGCCAATGCAAGGTAATTTAGTGAGATTCTGTCTCAAAATGAAAAATAAAATAGGGCTGGGGTGTAGTTCAGAGGTAGGACGCCTCTGGGTTCAATCCCCAGTTCCATAAAATAAATAAGATCCAGAAAAAATAAATTCCACAGACTGCTGGCTAAAAGCCCCAAACTTTATGTATTCACAGAAAATATTTAAGGGATATTCACACACTGAGCGTTAGCTGACAAGAAGGAGGACTTGTGGGTTGGAGTAAAGCCAAGCCTTAGGAAATTCCATAAAGTCTTAAAATGTCTTTTTTCTCTTTTCTTGACAAAGTATGATAATTAAAGTTCCCTCAAGTGTCTGAGTAAAAAGGGCTGAAATGAGCTATAAGTCTATTACAGAGGAGTATTTTGATATTAGAATTCCTGGGGAAGGGTGTGTGTGTGTGTGTGTGCACTTTTTTTTTCTTTACTTCCTTGAGAAATATTGGAGGAAACCCCTCCTTCTTCCTGCACCTCAGATTACCACTTGTAAAATGTGGATCAGAAATTTAATCTTAAATTCATTTGAGATCTTAACTATTCTTACTGTTTGGTCTGGAGGTGAAAAGGTATTAAAAGTAAATGCTTAGTGCTTCACCTGGGATCTCATTAAAACTGTCTCATCTGAACCGGGCGTGGTGGCGCACGCCTGTAATCCCAGTACTTGGGAGGCTGAGACAGGAGGATCACAGGTTCAAGCACTACTTCAGCAGGTAGTGAGACGCTTGGCAATAAGACCTTGTTTCAAAATAAACAATAAAATAGGTCTGGGAGTGTGGCTCAGAAGTAGAATGCCCCTCAATTCAATAAAGCCGGGCATGGTGGCTCACACTTGTAATCCCAGTACTTGGGAGGCTGAGACCGGAGGATCTGGGTTTGCGGCCAGCCTCAGCAACTTAGTGAGGCCCTCCACAACTTAGTGAGACCCTGTTTCAAAATAAAGAAGAAAAATAGGGCTGGGGGTGTAGCCTGGAGGTAGAATGCCCCTGAGTTCAATCCCCAGTACCGCAAAAAAAAAAAACTGTCTGATCTCAGAGCTGTATTTCACCTCAGAACCACAGTCAGTATAACAGATTTTCACAGACATTTCTCTCTGCATATTTTCTCTAAAACCAGATGGTTTTGCTCATTCACTTTTTTAGTATTTACAGAAAATAAATCAGGGTATTGATACCCTTTTGGATCAGGCTTAAAAAAAATTAAGGTCCTTAATTAACCCAGGGGTTAAATAAAAACTAGCAAAGAAGGAGATTTTTTTTTTTTTTGCGGTACTGGGGATTGAACACAGGGGCATTCTACCTCCAAGCTACACTGCCAACCCTATTTTTTAGTCTTTATTTTGAAACAGGGTCTCACTAAGTTGTGGAGGACCTCACTAAGTACCTGAGGCTGGCTGCGAACTTGTGATCCTCCTGTCTCAGCCTCCCAAATACTGGGATTACAAGCGTGCGCCACCACGCCCAGCTTTCAAGAAGGAGAATTTTATGCATCTAAAACCAAAGAAAGCCTCTGCCCTGGCAGATATTTGTTCTGGTTCTAAATGGGCTTGCTAGCCAGGCATGGTGGCACACACTTGCAATCCCAGTACTTGGGAGACTGAGACAGGAGGATCGCAGGTTCGCAGCCAGCCTCAGCTATGTAGTGAGGCTTCCATAACCTAGTGAGACCCTGTTTCACAATAAAATATTAAAAATAAGGTGGGGGTGTAGCTCGGAGGTAGAATGCCCCTGGATTCAATTCCCAGTACCGCAAAAAAAATAAATAAATAAATAAAAAAAGGGCTTGCTCTCAATAATACCAGTGTAGTGACTTCACACAAGGCAGATGTGTAACTAGAACTAAACCAAACTAAATTCTCTGCAGATCTCAACATGCAATACATACTCTTGGGATTGTATTTGAATTTTATCTTTAACAGAAGGTATATGTCTCTGATAAAAATGCAAAACCCATTCTCCTCCTCTTCCTCCTCCTTTTTTTTTTTTTTTTGTAATGTTATTTCCAGGCTTTCCTCCCCTGCTTTTTTTCTTTGGTACTAGAGATTGAATCCAGGGGCATTCTATCTCTGAGGTACATCCCCAGCCCTATTTTTTGTTCTTTTTTTTTTTTTTTGCGATACTGGGGATTGAACCCAGGGGCATTCTACTTCCAAGCTACACCCCCAGCCCTATTTTTTATTCTTTATTTTGAAACAGGGTCTCACTAAGTCGCAGAGGGCCTAAGTATCTGAGGCTGGCAGCGGACTTGTTATCCTCCAGTCTCAGCCTCCCAAGTACTGGGATTACAAGCGTGCACCACCATGCCCAGCTGTTGTTCTTTATTTTGAAACAGGGTCTCCTTAAGTTGTGGAGGGCCTCACTAAGTAGCTGAGGCTGGCCGCAAACCTGAGATCCTCCTGTCTCAGCCTCCAAAGTGCTGGGATTACAAGCATGCGCCACCACTCCCAGCTTCTGAAGGAATTTTGAACAGAGGAATACAGTAGATTTATATTTTGGGATACTTTTTATTACTTGGGATAATGGTAACATCATGAGATTGTATTAGAAGGTGAAGAAGTACCAAAATTCAATAGTCCAGGAAAAAGATGATGAGGATGTGACCAAAGCAGCAGCAGCAGCAGCAGCAGCAGCAGCAGCAGGGATAAAGTAGAATGGACAAAGGAAATAGCAGATGCCATGATTGGATCTTGGCAGTTGGGAGGATTTTGTCCTTGTCATCTAGGATGTAAGGATTTCCCTCTAATGACTGTTTAAATTACAGTGCTGCTGAGCATGGTGGTGTATACGTGTAATCCCAATACTTGGGAGGCCAAGACAGCATAATCACAGGTTCGAGGACAGCCTAAGCAACTTAGTGAGACCCTGCTTCAAAATAAAAAAATTAAAAAAAATAAAAAAATAATAAAAAAATAATAAAAAAATAAAAAAAGCGTGCGTGGTGGCGCACGCTTGTAATCCCAGTACTTGGGAGGCTGAGACGGGAGGATCCGGGTTTGCCGCCAGCCTCAGCTACTTAGTGAGGCCCTCTGCAACTTAGTGAGACCCTGTTTCTTTTTTTTTTTTTTGCGGTACCGGGGATTGAACGCAGGGGCGTTCTACCT
>PVJS01043370.1:0-17098 GCA_004027185.1 Glis glis | reverse complement strand
CTTTTTTTTTTTTTTTTTGCGGTACCTGGGATTGAACCCAGGGGCGTTCTACCTCCGAGCTACACCCCCGGCCCCATTTTTTATACTTTATTTTGAAACTGGGTCTCATGAAGTTGTGGAGGGCCTCACTAAGTACCTGAGGCTGGCCGCGAACCCGGATCCTCCAGTCTCTGCCTCCCAAGTACTGGGATTACAAGCGTGCACCACCACGCCTGGCCCCCAGACCTTTTTATTTATTTTTTTCTTATTTTTGAAAAAGGGCCTCATTAAGTTGCTGAGGTTGGCCTTGAACCCGCGATCCTTCTATCTAAGCCTCCCAAGTATTGGGATTACAGGATGTGCCACCATGCTGGCAGTATTTGTTTATTTTTTGGAGACAGCATCTGGCTATGTTGTCCAGGCTTGTCTAAAAATCTTGGGTTCAAGGAACCCTCCTGCCTCAGCCTGGGACTATAGGCACAGCCTACCACACCTGCCTCCAGTTGATAACTTTTTTTGTATCAATATAAGATAGAATTTAGTTGGAAAATCGGTTCTTTCATTTTATTTTTTGTGGTACTGGGGATTGAACCCAGGGGCATTCTACCTCTGAGCTATGTCCCCCACCCTATTTTTTATTCGTTGTTTTGAAATAGGGTCTCACTAAGTTGTGGAGGGCCTCACTAAGTAGCTGAGGCTGGCCCCGAACCTGTGATCCTCCTGTCTCAGCCCCCCAAGTACTGGGATTACAAGCATGCGCCACCACACCCAGCTAAATCAATTCTTTTAGGCAGTGGTTTTAAGAGATGTTGCTTTGTGTGTGTGGGTGGGGGTTGAGTTGGGGGCTATTGGACATTAAACCCAAGGACATTCTACCTCTGAGCTACCCCCTAGCTCTATTTTATTTTTTATTTTGAAACAGGGTCTTGCTAAGTTCCTGAAGCTGGTCTCAAACCTGGGATCCTCCTGTCTTAGCCTCCCAAGTGAGAAGTTGCTTCTTTAGTGTGACGTTCCCCGGGCTGGGAGCTGGGCTCAGTTTCCTCTCCAGCCCTCTTGGGATGTCGAGGCTCTGTGCTCTAATCTGTCCTGTGCTCTTGCTGTTTGTCTCACAGGCATTCTGGAATTTATCAGTATAGCAGTGGGCCTGGTCAGCATTCGGGGTGTGGACAGTGGACTCTACCTCGGGATGAATGAGAAGGGGGAGCTGTATGGATCGGTAAGTAGCTGGAGAGACTCTGGCAATCTCTATGTCAAACATTTGATTTGAGCCGCATTTTCTCTGGACTAAGGAGATTTAGACATGACACCAAGCCCTTGTGGAAGGCTAGGGTAAGCTTTTACTTTTTGAGGCTGGCTATTTCATTTTTGTTAATAGCTCATCAGCTCCGCATCTTTACTAAACCAAAAAAATTGCTAAGAAAATGCTTTATCTCTATGCCAAACCATATTCATTATCAAGTAAATAAAACAAATTCACAAGTGTGAAAAATCCCATCTTGTATTGAATGGGAGTTATTTTTGAAATGAATCGAAACAATCTTCTCCCAGGCTTTGCTAAGAATTGTAATTAAAAATAGAAATAGACCATGCAGTGATCCGAAAGCCTTTCTTTGCACAACATAAGACTTTGATTATGCTGGGAGAGGAGGGAAATGGAAATCGTTGTCAGATATTCTTGTCTGTGAATAAGAATATAACATTGTCAGTATTTGCAAGTATTAAGAGTTTCCCTTTCCCCCTTCTCATCCCTACTGGGTGGGAAGGCCTTCGGGGCAGTGATGAAGTATTAAGTATGCTCTGCCAGGTGCCCGCCTGTGCGGGGTACTGGGTGTCACTGTGCGCTCTCCAGGGAGGGGACCGACTGCACTTTCGCGCATCTCTTTGCTCCTCCCAGTACAGTATCTAAAATGTGTGCCTGGGACTCAGTAGGCACTTAATTTTTGCTGAATGCATGAGTGTGAATAATGGGTTGGTAGTTACCATATAATAACTTGGGGTTTCAGCATTACAATTTATAATTAAATTAACCTTTAGTTTTTTTATTAGACTTATTGGTGACCAAGTGAGAATTTAATCGATATTATTTGAAATACAAGAGCTTTGATTTAAACCTACAAAATGTTGAAAATTCAAAGAAGCTCAGGCTGGAAAAGTTCTGGGGCCTCAGTCGATAGAAATGAAAGGCAGTTGCCGGGCGTGGTGGCGCACAATTGTAATCCCAGTACTTGAGAGGCTGAGACAGGAGGATCACAGGTTCGTGGCCTGCCTCTACTACTTAGTGAGGCCCTCCGCAATTTAGTGAGACCCTGTTTCAAAATAAAGAATAAAAAATAGGGCTGGGGGTGTAACTTGGAGGTAGAATGCCCCCAAGTTCAATCCCCAGTACTGCAAAAAAAATAGGACTCATAAGGAGAGACCATGGCAGACTTGAACTGATTTTTTTTTTTTTTGAAGTACTGGGAATTGAACCCAGGAGCATTCTACCTCTGAGTTATACCCCCAGCCCTATTTTTTATTCTTTATTTTGAAACAGGGTCTCACTAAGTTGCGGAGGCCTCACTAAGTAGCTAAGGCAGGCTGCGAACCTGTGATCCTCCTGTCTCAGCCTCCCAAGTACTGGTATTACTGGCGTGTGCCACCATGCCTGGCTCTAGATGTACTTCTTAAGAAATGTGTACATACACATACATATGTAATGCAGAGATATTATATATACTTTGTGTGTGTGTGTGTGTGTGTGTGTGTGTGTGGTATTGGGGATGGAACCCAGGGGCAGTCTACCTCTGAACAATATCCCCAGTCCTATTTTATTCTTTTATTTATAAACAGAGTCTCACTAAGTAGCTGGCCATAAACCTGTGATCCTCCTGTCTCAGCCTCCCAAGTACTGGGATTACAAGTGTGCGCCAACATGCCCGACATATGTACTACAAAAGCTTTACCAAAATATTACAGATGACAAGAAATCATGGCCTGTGTAATTTGAATGTAACACATTATTTTTAATGACACAGGCTATGATATGATTTTTCTGCCTTGGGAAAAATTTAAACTCTAGGTTGATTCATTTAGATATTTAAATATTTTTAGTAAGTACCTTCTCAAGAGAATAAATTATTAAGAAATATGTTTGCAAGCCGGGCATTATGGCGCACGCTTGTAATCTCAGTACTTGGGAGGCTGAGACAAGAGGATTGCAGGTTCAAAGCCAGCCTCAGCAACTTAGTGAGGCCCTCTGCAACTTAGTGAGACCCTGTTTCCAAATAATAAAATAAAAAGGGCTGGAGGTGTAGCCTGGAGGTAGAATGCCCCTGAGTTCAATCTCCAGTAACACATACACACACACACACACACAATATATATATATACATACATACATATATATATATATATATATATGTATGTATATATATTGCAGCCAGGTGTGGTGGTGCACCCCTGTAATCCCAGTACTTGGGAGCAAAACTCTCTGCAACTTAGTGAGACCCTGTTTCAAAATAAAAAGGGCTGGGGGTATAGTGTAGCTCAGAGGTAGAATGCCCCTGTGTTCCATCCCCAGTACCAATCTATCTATCTATCTATATATATATTTGCTAAGCATACAATTGAATTTAGCTTTTTAAGCACAGTTCTCAGTTTAGGTGTGTAAGATACAAGGTAAAAGGAGCTTTTAAACTTAAAAAAATTCAAAATGATGTTCTCCCTTTTTCACGTCCTCATGTGTTTTCACATTAGACATGTAATGTGGGTTTAATTCAGTTGATACCAGCTGAACTCAGTACAACACTTTTTCTGTATAGAATACAAGGTCTGTCTTTGGGGGCAGGACCATGGGCTTATCACGGTGGTCTCCAAACTTTTCTGATCACATATCTCCACTAAAAAAGAAATTTTTGAGTATGCATCTCAACATATGCATATTAAATTATTTTAAATTATACATATAAAAATATAGTTCATATAGATTAGTTTATAAAACATGCATCAAAATGAACATTTTTACAGGCTACAATGAGTACACATGCCCAAGCGTAAGTCATGCTACTTGTTCCTTTTTTTTGTGTGTGTGTGGTACTGGGGTTTGAACCCAGGGGACTTCTGCCTCTGAGCTACACTCCAGCCCTTTTTTATTTTTTGTTTTGAAACAGGGTATCACTAGGTTGCTGAGGGTCTTGCTAAGTTGCTGAGACTGGCTTTGAACCTGCGATCCTTCCAGTCTTGGCCTCCCAAGTACTGGGATTACAGGTGTGTGCCACCATGCCCAGTTTATGCTATTTGTCCCTTGCCCCCGGGATTGTCTTCTATGCCCCTCTGGTGTATTCTCGCCAGTTGAGAGAGGACCAGACTGTCGGATGAAATCGCTGGCCTGATTCAGACCCCTGTAGTTTATTGGTGGGCCAGGAGATCAGGTCTGATTTTGTATTCAGCAAGGTTGCCGGTGGGACCATGGATTAGCCGGAGCCTCACCTCCCCATGTGTATTGCTTCCGTGGCTTCCTGACTCATGCCTCCTCTCCTGTCCCTCTTGCTTGCATATGCCCCAGTTATAGCACAGTGCCCGGGGCGGGGCGAGAGGTACATGGGACAAGTGACAGTGCTGCAGGAAGTGGAGGCCAGGAGGTGGAAAGTGGGGGACACCAGGGACACCGTCTTGCCTGCTGTATGAGAGCCAGTCTCCTTACGTGTCCTGTGAGCCCTGACTGCCTTGCGTCAGGCTTTTGAGAGCAGACTGAGTATTGGTTAGAGGTGGACTTCTGACCTGCCCCACCGCATAGGCACACAGTCGGCTGACGGTCCCAGTTGTTGAATCCCAGCTGGGCAAAGGGGGGAACCCAAGAAAAGGGAAAATGGTGCTTCTTCCTTGTGTGCTTGAGAAATACAAACCTTTTCGCGTGAAAAAGTGTCTTCAAGCTGGGTGCGGTGGCAGGTGCTTGTAATCCTAATACTCGGGAGGCTGAGACGGGAAGGTTGCAGGTTGGAGGCCAGCAGTGCACAATAACTTAGCGAGACCCGGTTTCAGAATGAAAAATAAAATAGGGCTGGGGGTGCAGCTCGGAGCTCCACTGCAGTGTCGCCCAGCTCCCCTCCGTTCTCCATGCTGATGCGGTCACCCTCAGCACCTAAATATGGGTGTCGCATCTCCACTGACATCCGTCACACTCACTGTGGAAGGTTAGTGCCTGTGTTCTGTAAAATAGCATTCGATCCTTTGCACAGACTGCTCTCTCTGGACCTCTGATATCGTCTCTTTCGCCTGTTTCTCATGTAATTTGAGTCTGTATTTGCTGTGCTTCAAACATCTGACAGGTACATGGGTCGACTTAATTCCCCTCCCCGGAATGCCTTTCTCTTTCCTCTATTGGATGAAGCAGCACTATTTATTTATTTATTTATTCATTCTTTTTTGCGGTACTGGGGATTGAACCCAGGGATATTCTACCTCCGAGCTCCACCCCCAGCCCTATTTTTTATTCTTTATTTGGAAACATGGTCTCACTAGATTGGGGAGGGCCTCACTAAGTAGCTGAGGCTGGCCGTGAACCTGGATCCTCTGGTCTCAGCCTCCTAAGAACTGGGATTACAAGTGTGCGCCACCACGCCCGGCTCAGCACTCTTTATTTAAATGGCCAAATATATATAGGAAAAAGTGTTCAACATTCTTACCAATCAGGGAGATGTAAATAAAAAATACACTGAGATTCCAAAAAACTCCAGTTAGAATGGCAATCATCAAGAATACAAACATTAATAAATGCTGGCGAGTGTAGCCAGGCGTGATGGCGCATGCCTGTAATCCCAGTACTTGGGAGGCTGAGACAGGAGGATCCGGGTTCACGGCCAACCTCAGCTACTTAGTAAGGCCCTCTGCAACCTAGTGAGACCCTGTTTCAAAATAAAGAATAAAAAATAGGGCTGAGGGTGTAGCGCGGAGGTAGAATGCCCCTGGGTTCAATCCTCGGTACCGCAAAAAAAAAAAAAAATGCTGGCAAGGATGTGAGGAAATAGGGACTCTTATACACTGTTAGAGGAATTGTAAGTTAGTATAACTGCTATGTAGATCTGTATGGAGGTTTCTCCAAAGACTAGGAATGGAACCACCCTATGACCCAGCTATACCACTCCTCGGTATCTTCCCAAAAGAATTCGCAGGTCAGAATACTATAGTAAAACACGCACATCCATATTTATAACAGCAAACTTCACAATAGCCAAAATATGGAACCAACCCAGGTGTCTGTCAACCGATAAATGGATAAAGAAAACGTGGTATATACACACAGTGGAACTTTACTCAGCCATAAAGAAACATGAAATTATGTCTGTTGCAGGAAAATGGATGGAACTCGAGAATATTCTGCTAAGTAAGATCAGGCAGTCTCAGAAAGTCAAGGGTCATATGTTTTCTCTCATATGTGGATACTAGAAAGAAAATAGGAAAGAAAAAGGACTTCAGATAAATGAGGAGAGAGACCAGTGAAATAGTGGAAGGGGATTGGGAGGGGGAGGTAAGGAAGGGAGAAAGGAGAGACGATGAAGGAAATAGTTCAAATGATGCTATGTCCTTATATGAAGGGATCTATACCGATCTCACTAACACGTACGGGGAGGGTGAGTAGCAGAGCGGGATTCAGAGGTAGACACACTAAGTGCTGTGTGTATGTATGTCTGTACCATTTTGAAGTTCACTCTGATGTATAATTACAGTGCACCAATAAAAGTATAAAAAAGATCCACTGGATATATATTTATATACATTTATTTATATATATTATATATGTTTGTTGGTTTTTTTTGTGGTGCTGGGGATTGAACCCAGGGGCATTCTCCCTCCAAGCTACACCCCCAGCCCTGTGTTTTATTCTTTATTTTTGAAACAGGGTCTCACTAAGTTGCGGAGGTCCTCACTAAGTAGCTGAGGCTGGCCGCGAACCCAGATCCTCTGGTCTCAGCCTCTCAAATACTGGGATTACAGGTGTGCGCCACCACACCCGGCTTTATTTTTTTATTTTGAAACAGGGTCTCACTAAGTTGCGGAGGGCCTCATTAAGTAGCTTAGGCTGGCCGCGAACCTGCGGATCTCCTGTCTCAGCCTCCCAAGTACTAGGATTACAGGTGTGCGTCACTCTGCCCAGCTTCAATGAAAATATTAATACTTTGCAACTCTTCATCACAACCGAAACTCTGGCCCTGGTTATTCTGGTCAGCGTTTCTTGTGTTTCCCTCTGGGTTCCCGTAATATTTTGTTTATATCTCCACTGTTACATTGGCAGCAGTACACTACATGGTGTGACCAAAGGCATTTCTGTATCCCCTCATGGATCAAAAGGGTATGGACTTGAGTTCTTTTGGAAAGATGCCAGGAGTGGTGTAGCTGAGTCATATGGTGGTTCCATTCATAGTCTTTTAAGGAACCTCCATACTGATCTTTGTAGTGACAGACATCAAGAATACAGCTGGGCACGGTGGCACACGCCTGTAATCCCAGTACCTGGTAGGCTGAGACAGGAGGATTGCAGGTTGCAGGCCAGCCTTGGACATTTAGCGAGACCCTGTTTCAAAATAAAAATACAAAAGGGCTGGGGGTGTGGCTTGGAGGTAGAATGCCCCTGGGTTCAATCCCCAGTACCAAAAGAGAAAGAAAAAGAAAACTACAGACAATGATAAATGCTGGCAAGAATGTGGGGAAATAGGAACTCTCATACACTGCTGGTGGGATTGCAAATTAGTACAGCCACATTTTTCTTGTTAATGTTGCCTGATGAGTACCAATGGCCTGCGAGCACCGTTGGTCCTCAGTGAGCACACCCTGGAGTCCACTGAGTTCAGAGTTGTGGCTTAGTTCTGTCCCCTTCCACTCGATGTCCAGGCGTGGACCTTGGTGTGTGTCCGCTGGTATGGCCAGTGTGTGTTCAGGACTCCGGTGGAGGAAGATCGTTGTCTTCTGTTCTTGTGTTTAATTGGGTTGTGTCTGTGTAGTCCCTGGTGTGTGCAGCCTGATGGGGATATGGCCGGGACTGGAGAACAGAGAGGACAGTAGCAGGAGGATGGGGAGTTCTCCTGTCTCTGTTCCCAAGTGGGCACCAAGCCCTCCTTTTCTCACATCTGAGATGGTGACCTTGCGTTAGACATCTGGGGTGTGACTCCCCACTCTAGACGAAGCTTTATATTTTGGATTTGTCAGGCTTTACGCTGGAGTCTTCTCTGCCGTACCCATTGTTCTGGTCAGCATTCGTACAGCTATAATCTAAAATATTGATCGTGTAACTTAGAGGAAAGAAGCTTTATTTTCTTATGGTTTTGGCCTCAGTCCATGTGAGGCCGGGGACCGTGGATCTCAGGGCATGGCAGTGGGAGGTGGAGGAAGAACACATGGGCTGTGCTTCTCACATCATGGAGGCTCACATCATGGAGGCTGGAAGCAAGATAGAGAGCAGAGGAGGAGGAACCAAATATAATCCCCAAGGCCATAACCCCAGAGATCCACCTCCTCCAGTCACACCCTACCAGCCCAGGCCACCACCCATTACAATGGATTTATCTGCTGCTGGGATTACAACCCTCATGACTCAATGCATCAACTCCAAACACCCATTTATGAGCTCTTCACGGGCCATTCTATAACCATAATGTCCATGATGCTCGCTGTGCACACAAAATGTCTATGCAGCGAGATCCTCTTTCCTCTCTGCTGGAGCCAGGAGGTAAACTCCCTGGGCAGCAGGTGTTTTCTCTTTGATCTGTCCCTCCTGCAGGGGAGGGGAGGATGAGGAGGAGAGCCTTACTCCTCTGGGGCTAGAATCTGCAGTTTTCCACTGGATTTGCAGTTATCACGACTGGCGAGGCCACAGGAATGAGGAATGACTAAATATCTTGTTTTCTTTCTTTCATTTTGTGATTGGGATGGAACCCAGGGCCACTCTACCACTGAACTACACACCCAGCCCTTTTTATTTTGAAACAGAGTCTCACTAAGTTGCTGAGGCTGTCCTTGAACTTGTGATCCTCATGTCTCAGCCTCCCAAGTACTGGGATTACAGGTGTGTGCCACTGCCTGGTTAGGCTGAGAGTAGGAACGCAAACCAACAGGGTGATGCTTCTGTTACTATACACTAAAACTTGGAGTTTAAGCAATCCTTACCTGTGTGATGGTCCATAAAACTCTGTACACAAAAGTGGAGATTTGTTTCAAAATGTTAGAAAAACCTTGAAAAGACTGTTCTCATTATAAAAGAAGGCAAATAGGAGGTTTGGGGAAATAGTCACCTTTTTAAAGTAAATTAATGGGTTAATGTAGCAAAAATCATTTAAAATATGTTTTCTCAGCCGAGTGTGGTGGTACATGTCTGTAAGTACTTGGGAGGCTGAGGCTAAATAGCCTCATCAATTTAGGTGAGACCCTCTGCAACTTAGCGAGGCCCTGTTTCAAAATAAATAATAAAAAGGGCCAGGGGTATTGTTCAGAGGTAGAACCCCCCCAGGTTCAATCCCCAATATCTTTCTCTCTCTCTGTCTCTCTGTCTCTCTGTCTCTCTGTCTCTCTCTCTCTCTCTCTCTCACACACACACACACACACACACACACACACACACACACATTTCACATTTTTGGGATTAATTTGCTCTTTTCAGCTGTGTACGGTTGTTTGTTTGTTTGTTTGTTTGTTTGTTTGTTTTGCCTCCAAGTTCATCTTGAGTGTCCTTAGAGGACAGAAATAAATGGGTGATATTTCTTAGAAAAATAGGTAGGATTCTCACTACCTATTAGAATGTGGACATAGGAAAAAACTGTATTGCTAGTGTGTATCATGATTTGATTAGAAGGAGAACCTTACTAATTCTAACTCTGGCGTGGAGTTTGATTATTGTATTTCTTCATTCATTTGCATGTGTCTAATCCAGTGATAAACAGATGTCTCAAAGTGTGGTACAGTCCAGTACTATGTGAACTTCACTGTAGTTGAGGAATGCACAGATGTCCCTAAGGCTCAGAGGAGTATTTTAAGAACTGCCTGGGAAATTGGGTGGTAACATTTAAAGTGGACTTGGAAGCCCTGTACAGTGCCGCATGCCTGTAATCCCAGTACTTGAGAGGCTAAGACAAGAGGATCAGAGGTTTGAGGCCAGCCTCAGCAACTCAGTGAGGCCCTCAGCAACTCAGTGAAACCCCGCTTCAAAATAAAAATCAAGAGCTGGGTGTGGTGGCACACACTTGTAATCCCAATACTTGGGAGGCTGAGACAAGAGGATCACAGGTTCAAGGATGGCCTCAGCAACTTAGCGAGACCCTATTTTAAAATAAAAAGGGCTGGGTGTGTAGTTCAGTGAGGCCCTCTGCAACTTAGTGAGACCCTGTTTCAAGAAATAGGGCTAGGGGTGTAGCTTGGAGATAGAATGTCCATGGGTTCAATCCCCAGTACTGCAAAAACCCCAAAAACAACAACAACAAAAAAAACCAAAATAAAAATTGAAAGGGCTGGGGGTGTAGCGTGGAGGTAGAATGCCCTGGGCTCAATCCCCTGTATTCCCTTCCATTCCCCCCAAAAAAGTGGGTCTTGAGGGATGAATGGGAATCTCAGCAAAGCAAGGACAGGCATGTCAGGGCATGTGGCCCTGCAAGTGTCAAAACCAGAGCATCCTTTGTGGTTGAAAATCAGATGTGGAATTGCACACACATGTGCACACCCTGTGCACACGGAATCAGAATATTGGTTCACATTTGTCCCTTTTGTTCTTACCAGTGAGACTAGAAATATGGCTCAGATAGCTACGTTTAGGGGCTTGATCTAAATCGTCTGGGTGTCATCACGATGCTTGAAAACACTGGCAATAACTGACTGTAGTAAAGCAATGTCCTTCAAGAAGCTTGCATTGCATGAAAAGGATTTGAGCTTTTCATTCAAAAAAGGTGGCAGTCAGTAACCGTGTGCTGCCGCAGGGGTGCAGAGCGTGGTGCCCGCCGACGTGGGGACACGGGTCGGGTGGCGCTCACATCTCTGGTGGCGCTGCTCCTGCCTCTTACTCCGGTCACCTGGAATTTTAATTCTCGTCGGCCTGCCTTGCTGGATGCAGAGTTTGGAGTCAGAGTCTCTGTCTTTGTAACCTCTCTGCTCCCCAGAGGCGCGGCGTGCACTTCCTGTATGGTCAGCACCTGGCAAATGTCCGCTGACCCAGTCCTTCGGCCAGCCAGAGTTGGCTGGATTTGTATCTCAGATCCCCAGAACCCCATGTTGACTTAGATTATCTGAAGTCATTTGAATATGTGCAGATGTGAAGCTCCTCATACCTCCGCCTCATTGGCAACTGTAATCCAAAACACATTTCTGCGAAAGCTCAAGCTAAACTGGAAGACCAATAAAATGCAAATCGGCACAGTTGGTTTAATGTGATGGTGGATGGTACCTGACCGAATCGAGGATGGGGCATCGCTGTCAATGTGTCTCTGACAGGTGTGTCTGGGCCTTGTTGGAGCCCAAAAGGACTGTGCCTCAGAGCACCTGGGATGACTGGTTCTCCACACGAACTTCTTTCTGTTTGAATCCTCTTGACACCAACAATGTCGTCCGGTTTTCACTTGTTCTAAGCCTACCACCGATGGACCGGGTGTTCCTTTTTCTCTTCCTATTAGTCCTGATGGAAAGTGGCACTATTTATCATTGAAAGTATCTGTGTGTGTGTGTGTGTGTGTGTGTGTGTGTGTGTGTGTGTGTGTGTTACTGGGGATTGAACCCAGGGGCGTTCTGCCTCTGAGCTGCACCCCTAGTCCTTTTTATTTTATTTTTATTTTGAGACGAGGGATTGCTAAAGTGCTGAGGCTGGCCTCAAACCTGCACATCTCAGCCTCCCAAGTGCTGAGATTACAGGCATGTGCTGCCCTGCCTGGCTTCCACTGAAAGTTATTTAAAACCCAAATATAGTCACTCCTTCATGTCCAGTTGGGGTCAGTTTCAGGATCCCCCTGGATACCCAAATCCTTACATGTTTGAGTCCCTTACATAGGATGGCATAGTATTTTATTTTTTAATTAATTAATTAATTTGTTTTGTGGTACTGGGGATTGAACCCAGGGTCATTCTACCTCCAAGCTACACCCCCAGCCCTATTTTTTCTTTGGTGGTACCAGGGATTGAACCCAGGGGTGTTCTACCTCCGAGCTACACCCCAGCCCTATTTTATATTCTTTATTTTGTAACAGGCTCTAAGTTGTGGAGGCCTCACTAAGCAGCTGAGGCTGGCTGAGAACCCGTATCCTCTGGTCTCAGCCTCCCAATTACTGGGATTACAAGCGTGCTCCACCACACCCGCAGTATTTGATTTTAAATCATCTCTAGACGACTCTAGACATACCATATACAATGGAAAGGGTGTGTAACCAGTTGTTATACTCTGCTGTTAGGGAATAATGAGAAGTTCATACGTCTTCAGTACAGGTGCAGTTTTCTTCTGCATATTTTTGTTTTGTGGTCAGTGAACTTTACAGAGACCCATGGACACGGGGCCGGCTCTGCCTCCTTGGGTGGCAGTATGTGATCAGGAGGGATTCATCTGTAGGATCCCGAGTATTCTTTTCATTTTTTCAGTTCTGGGGACTGAACTCAGGGTATTCTACCTCTGAGCTGCACCCCCAGCCCTTCTTATTTTCTTTATTTTAAAACAATCTTCCTAGGTTGCTGAGGCTGGCTAACGCCAAGACACCATGACTTTGGTATTTGTCATTGTGGTGGCTTAGTCGAAGTGTTTTTGATGGGAGATGTTCAGACGTGTCCCTGTGCAGGGCTTCTCCAAAGAATGCCGTTTATGTGAAGGCAACGCAGAGGTTCGCGTGTTGAGCAATCAGTCTGATCTCAAGCAGATCTTTCTGGAAATGGTGGCTTTCCACAGCTGTTTGTGTAGTTGTTTTGTATTTCACGAGTGAATGGCCAGTTTTCAAAGGATTAAGTAATAATTCTTAGATGACGAAGAGGGCAGAACCACAGAAGACCATCTCCTATATAATTTAGTTCATGTAATGCCCTAGTTTTAGAAAAGAGTGGGATTTTAGTGGCTTAGTGATTTAAGGTTTCACATATATAGCAAGTAACGAATCAGGACATAGGTAAATTAATATGGCAAATTGAACATAGGTAAATTAAGAAATCTTGTCTGATACATACGCATGTGAAGTACTGAAAACAGTCTTGCATGCAGTTGGTGCTTAATAAATACTGGGTTAGTGGGTGGATTGCCAGTGATTCCAAATCACTTCCTTCTTTTCTTTATTGTGTGTGTGTGTGCGTGCGTGTGTGTGTGTGTGTGTGCGTGCGTGTGTGTGTGTGTGCGTGCGTGTGTGTGTGTGTGTGTGTGTGTTTTACCAAAATTAATCAACATGGTGGAGCAAGATTTTAGTATTCCTTTCACAGATATGATTTGGAGCAAGTCCCCCCCAATAGCCTAAGGTTTTTTTTGGTGGTGGTGGTACTGGGGATTGAACCCGGGGGCATTCTACCTCCGAACTACACCCCCAGCCCTTTTTATTATTATTATTTTTTATCTTGAAAGAGGGTCTTGCTAAGTTGCTGAGGCTGGCCTCGAACCTGTGATCCTATCGTGTCAGCCTCCCAAGTACTGGGATTACAGGCATGCACCACCATGCCCAGCTAACGGCCTAGTTTTTATTTGGTGGCTCATTTGTTTCCTTTGCATCTAGACTTCTGGCTTTAAAAAAGCACTTTGGTTGCTGCATTGTAATTCTACATCATAGCGAAGTTTGACGTGACATAAGCACACGTATACACAATACTTGGTGTATTTCCCTCGGAATCTCGCCAGATGGGATGACATCAAATTAAAAAGCGTCTGTGCAAGAGTCTAAAGACAGAGCCTACTGACTGGGAGTCCTCTGACCGAGGACTAATATCTAGAATATATAAAGAACTTAAAAAACTTAACACCAAAACAGATAACCCAATAAAAACAAATGAGCCCTTGAACCGAGTAGATACTTCTCAAAAAAAGAAATACAAATGGCCAATAAATACATGAAAAATGTTGAATATCACTAGCAATCAGGGAGATGCAAATCAAAACTGCACTGAGATCCCATCTCACTCCAGTTAGAATAGCAATCATCAAGAATGCAAATAATAAATGCTGGTGAGGATGTGGGGAATCCGGAACTCTTATACACTGTTATTGGGATTGTTGTTGTTGTTGTTTTTTTTTTTTTTTTTTTTTTGCGGTACCGGGGATTGAACGCAGGGGCGTTCTACCTCCGCACTACGCCCCTGGCCCTATTTTTTATGCTTTATTTTGAGACCGGGTCTCACGAAGTTGCGGAGGGCCTCACTAAGGAGAGAGAAAGAGAGAGAGACAGGGAGAGAGAGAGTGAGAACCGAGGCTGGCCGCGAACCTGGATCCTCCGGTCTCCGCCTCCCAAAGTA
Organism: Glis glis; assembly: GCA_004027185.1. NCBI lineage: Eukaryota > Metazoa > Chordata > Mammalia > Rodentia > Gliridae > Glis > Glis glis. The sequence goes on along the minus strand of PVJS01043370.1, from coordinate 2,704 downwards.
CTGGGATTACAAGCGTGTGCCACCACGCCCGGCTGGGATTGTAAATTAGTACTATAACCATGAAGACCAGTATAAGGGTTCCTCAAAAGACTAGGAATGGAGGCATCAGAGAACCCAGCTATCCCACTCCTCGGTGTCTTTCCAATAGGCTCCTGGCTTTTAGTTAGTGGAAAATCGTCTTTTTAATAATGTATGTGTTGATTTAATTTCAGTTAGGTTTATGTGCGGAACAGGGTCACCACGCTGACTGATTTCCCAAGTGTTAAGAAGGATTTAGATTTTCTTCTTCTTCGTGGTGCAAGGGATGGAACCCAGGGTCTCCCGCATGCTGGGCAATTGCTAACCACTGAGCAGCACCCCCAGCCTGGGAAGGGTTTAGTTTGACGTTCAGGAGTGGTCTTGCTTAGGGCTCAGAAATCTGCACAGGTCCTCCTCCTGACACACGGGGACCCGAGTCCTCTGCCCCCTCGGTTCCTGTCCTGTTCTCTGCTCATCCAGCGGCCTGGGTTTCCTGAAGTCCCTCTGCCTTGGTCCGTGCCACAGAATCCTGGTGCCAAGGCTAGAGAGAGAGGTTTCAGGAAGTCCTGAGTCAGACACAGCAGCACTGGCGACTGCCTAAGCCTGAGCGTTGGGAAGCCAGGGCCTTGGTTCCTTTCGCTTCCTGAGGTACTGCCAGGACTCAAAACAGGCTTGCACACAGTTGGTACTTAATAAATATTGCATGAGTGAGTGGATTGTCAGCGGGATCCCAAGTCACTTGCTTCTTTTCTTTTTCCATCCCTCCCTTCCTTCCTCCTTCCTCCCTCCCCCGTCCCTGCTTTCAGAGGACCAGATGACCCTGGCTTTTAAGTACCCAATTTATATGCGTAGGTATTTGAGAGCTGGAGGAGTCGAGGTATGGACCTGAGGTTCTTGATCGTTTTGAATCTAAGGGTATCTTTTGGGTAACAGGTGTTAAGGCCCCATGTCTACATTATTGGACTCACACGCTAAATTCTCTCAATTTAGATTGAGAGAATGCATGTAACAACATCAAGTTAACAAACGCTATTGTTCAGTAATCACTAGTTCACCTTATAGGTGCTGGAAACACAGCCACTCTCCCTTATTTGTAGACTCTGTGTTTGTGAGCTGGCCTGCTTGTTCAGATTAGGTTGTAGCCCCCACATCAATATTTGCCTGTCTTTCATGGTTATTTGTGGGCATGCGCAGAGAAGCAAAATATGTGCGTGTCCTCTGTGAGTGTGAGCCTGGCTGAGGTAGAAGCACCCAGGCTCTACCTTCGTCCCCGGCTCTCACACTGCACATGCTGTCCTTCTGAGGGTCGATTTGATGCTGTGCATTTCATATTTTGTGCCTCTTGTTGCTGATCTTGGTGTATAAGACATTGTCAGGGCCGGGCGTGGTGGCGCACGCTTGTAATCCCAGTACTTTGGGAGGCGGAGACCGGAGGATCCGGGTTCACGGCCAGCCTCAGCTCTCTCGCTTTCTCGTTCTCTCTCTCTCTCTCTCTCTCTCTCTCTCTTTCCTTAGTGAGGCCCTCCGCAACTTCGTGAGACCCGGTTTCAAAATAAAGTATAAAAAATAGGGCCGGGGGCGTAGCGCGGAGGTAGAACGCCCCTGCGTTCAATCCCCGGTACCGCAAAAAAAAAAAAAAAAAAAAGACATTGTCAGCATAGGGCTGAAGGGCTGTCGAGTGTTACTAAAAGCACAAAATAACTGATATCTTACGGAACAAATTCATGTGTTACAGAAGTTTCCTTCAGACAGGTGCAGTGGTGCACGCCTGCAATCCCAGTACTAGAGAGGCTGAGACAGGAGCATTGCAGGTTTGAGGCCAGCCTCAGTAACTTAGAGAGATTGTTTTAAAATAAAAAATAAAAAAGGCTGGGGGTGTAGCTCAGAGGTAAAGCACCCCTGGGTTCAGTTCCATGTACCAAAAAGCAAGGGGGTAAAAAAAAAGGAAAGAGAAATTTCCTTCAGGCTGGAGTTAGGATGATATTGCCTGTGAATCTGATGTTAATCAGTCAATAATATATGTTCAATAAGGTGTTTTAAAACAGAAACACACACACAAAACAAGGTTATGTATTGATAGGTTGACAAAAATGCAATGAGTGGAGGCACACACGACCCTAACCCTGTATTTTTTGTGTGTGTGTGTGTGTGGTACTGGGGATTAAACCCACGGGCATTCTACCTTTGAGCTACACCCCCAGCCCTATTTTATTTTGAAACAGGGTCTTGGTAGATTGCTGAGGGTCTCCAGCCCTCAATTCTCCTGCCTCATGTGCCACCCCACCTGGCTCTAACCCCATATTTCCCCCAGGAGTATTGGTTCAATATTCTGGGAGATTATGTAGAATTTCGCTTCCATGAGTAATGAGAATTGACTACCTCTGCACATGCAAGTACACTTCCTTTTTGGGAACTTTTAAAACTGATTCAGGAAGAACTTGCAACTTTGTTGGGGGGGTCAGATGTGCAAACCAAGAATTAGAACTTGGTGCAATAGATGTTACACTGGAATTATGTAGAGAAGGGGCTCAGGGAGCTTGCAGAGGGCCCTCGAATCTAGGGCTGGGGAAGAAGCAGGCAGGTGCTCTTGTTTGCTTATTAAATCTTTTTGGTACTGGGGATTGAACTCATGGCCGATCTACCTCTGAGCTACACTGCACTCCTAATTTTTTTTTTTTTTTTTTTT
>PVJS01043369.1:0-17097 GCA_004027185.1 Glis glis | reverse complement strand
ACCTAGTGAGGCCCTCCGCAACTTCGTGAGACCCGGTTTCAAAATAAAGTATAAAAAATAGGGCCGGGGGTGTAGCGCAGAGGTAGAACGCCCCTGGGTTCAATCCCCAGTACCGCAAAAAAAAAAAAAGGTATGTCTGTGGAGAATGGATAAGCCTTTATCCTAATCCTAGTTCTGAGGCTCACCAGAAACCCAAGCTCTCTGAAGGCTTGGGCTGCAAAGACCTTTAGTTTTTACTGTGCATCTCTAATTTTGATTACCAGTGGGTAAGGACAGGGGAAGCTTAGGGGAGAGAAGAAACAGACTGATGTGTTCAAAGATGGTTGCTCCAACCACTATGGGAGATGCCTGATAGGAATCTGGTGGCTTCTTCCTAACACTGTTTTAAAATTCCTGTTATTCTTAGAAATCACTGTCAGGCAGTGTTTCCTGTGGGATTCCCCTGTCTGGGTTTTCTGTGTATGGAGGGCGGGGGAGCCCTCTGAATTGCTTCCAGAAGAGACTCTAACAAAAGAGAGATTGAAAGCTTGGTGACCTATCTTGATCCCTAAGTTCAAGGATATGAATATTTTCCTATCAGCTGAAGCTGATTTAAGGGTAATTCAGATGAATAAATCTGAAGACATTGAAAGAGTGCCCTAGGACTGAATAATGGATGCTGTTCCATGTGCCTTTTTTATCTAAACATGGAGTATTGATAAGGACATCCCACTCTTTATCTGCACATGCAGGGGACATTATTGTTGATGCAGAGTCCTTCTTATTTATTGATAAATACATTACAACTAATTGTTTCCCCAGACATTCATTAGTGTGAACCTGAATACGTAATTATCATCATTTCTTTTGAGATATGGATGTGTGTGCACAAGAAGCTTTGATTACATTCAAAGGCAGTAAATGCAAAACAAAAACAAAAACCAGACCCAAACAAACAAAAAAATCTATGAAGGTTAACATTTACTTCCCAGCAAGCCTGAGGAGAAATGCCAATGATTAATATAATTAAATGAGAGACTTATGAATGCAGGACAAGAGTAAAGAAAAGCTTTGAAATGGGTAGCTAATTTATTTCTCCCAGTGTTGGGGCATTACACACTCATTATTACCATTGCCGGGAACCGGCCCGGCAGCGGCGGGGCTGGGCAGGGTGGCGAGTGTCGCGGCGGCTCCATCAAACACCCCGGAGCCAGGAGCCAAGTCAAAGCAAGAACTCATTTATTTAGAAAAACAGTCACACTTTTAAAGTAAAGGCCATAAAGGAAATTCCAGGGCGATAAGCTGAGACCCAAATACACGAAGGGTCAGGTCATTACGCCCCCCTGTAACCTATCATAGGTAGAGGCACCTGTTGTCCGTGAGCACGGAAGGAGGTAACTGCCTATTATAGCCCTCCTGTGGTTAGGTGGGGTTAACCGCGGGACCTCCCTCTGAGGGGTCCGCCAGCGCCATCTTTGCCATTGTTATGCTGAGTCACTGCCAGTGGAAGAGGCCCAATACTCTAGAGCAGGCTTCTGTTAATCCACCAGGCCCTTTCATGGCACTGGGTGGAGGGCCCAACAACCATATTATAAATTATTGTCTTATTATTACTATATTGGTTGCTTTGTTGATTACCACAACAGACATTTAGTGTATCACCATATTCCACTTAATAAGGCTCTCAAATAAGATGGAAAATAGTAATTCATATTATACCTGATCTGGTGTATTAGAAAATTGTATTAGTTACTTCATAATTTTGAAATTGGGTATCATGAAATTTAAAAATCAGAGGAGGAACTGTCTTTGTTTAAAATTTAAAGTGCGGCCGGGCGTGGTGGCGCACACTTGTAATCCCAGTACTTGGGAGGCGGAGACTGGAGGATCCAAGTTTGCGGCCAGCCTCAGCTACTTAGTGAGGCCCTGCGCAACCTCGTGAGACACAGTTTCAAAATAAAGTATAAAAAAAAATAGGGCCAGGGGTGTAGCTCCGAGGTAAAATGCCCCTGGGTTCAATCCCCAGTACCACAAAAAAAATAAATAAATAAATTAAACTGCGATGAAGTGTGTACCTGAGCTCTTGAGGCGCCTAGTGATGTTTTTAAGTTATTTCTGCTGGACCTCCTGCTTGCCATGTAAGTGAGTGTGTGTGTGTGTGTGCGCGTGTGTGTGTGTGTGTGTGTGTGTGTGTGTGTGTGTGTTTGTGTGTTGTTCTCATTTCCTCTTGCTGGTACTGATGGATTGTGACAGCTTCACGTGTGAAACCATGACATAGTTAAACGCCTTCTCAGGGTCTTCTGGTCACATTGTGCTTTTCTGCATGGAGTGGATTCTTCCTTCCCTTGCAGGATAGCTAACTGCTGGCTTTTGGTCTGGCTAACAGATGACAAAACAAACCTCTCTTTCACAACAGTTGTCACTGTCTCTTTGGCAGCAGTGGGGATGGAGATGTCTCGCTTTTCAGCGTATTCGTTTGTCAGGTCAGCCATTGTGCTTGTTCTCAACCCAAAGACCGTTTGAGCTTACAGTCAAGGAGTTCTGGTGATGGTGAGAGAGATTTATATCATACTTTCTGATCATACCAGGGCTGCCTTCATTTCACCCAAACTAAATTTCTCATTCAAAATTCCAACTTAATTCTAAGAGGTAGCATGTACCTATGTATATATTCTTGTGAAAAACAGTTTTCTTGTGCCTGAGAAGCAGTAAAATTGGGAGTTGGTGGTCACAGGCATATTCTAGCTCTTATATGAATTTTTAAAATGTGCTCAAAGTTTCTAGTGTACAGCTCTGCCAGGAAATTGGCCATAATATTTTATTTGTAAAATGCTAAAGGAATATTTATAATGTCAGTTAACTACAAAATTAACAAACAATTATTAGCCTTGTCAAATATTAGGATAACAGGAAAAGGAGAAGCTTTAGATAAATCATGGCATTTATATTTTAGTCCTGGTTCATGTAAAACTGCCTTTCAGTCAACTGGAGGTCAAGCTTAGCTATTCATTTGCTCATTAGCTCATGAGCTACAGCTCTGCTAAATGAAATAAATGCAGCTTCACAGTGTGTAATGAAAACCAGCATCAAAACTATATCTAATCCAGTTTAGCACTAGTTATTACCTTTAAAGGGCATGCTTTCCTATGGGATGATAAAAAGTACAGAATTATCTGGAGAGAAGAAGACAGGTGATTTAATAATAGTCTTTAAGTGTTTAAAGGGTAAATGTACAAAAGATCATATTTGCCTTTTCTTCTATTTTTAATAGGCTAGGAAAAATAGACTGGAATAGATAATTGAAATAGTCTAACAAATGAAATAGAAATTTTAATCAATTTTATTCAACAAATCAATCATATCCTTTTTATAAGGGATATGTTAGACTCATTAGGAAAAATGAGCCTATGATTCCAAGAAGTATATAGACCTGGGAGGAGGGCTCAGGCAAGTTATGCATCAGTATTGTAGAGTGGTTCGGAACAAGCAGTCCAGAATTCCACGATGGGTTGAAGGCTGAAGAAGGACATTTGGTTAAGGCAGGGGTTTCTCAACCTCAACAGTACTGATATTTAGAACCAGATAATTCTTTGTGGCGGGGGCTATTCTGTGCATTGTAGAATGGTCAACAGCATCCCTGGCCTCTGCCCACTAGAGGCCAGTAGTATTTTCCCCTCCAGTTGTCACATCCAAAAATGTCTCCAAATATTGCCACCTGTCCCCAGTGAAGAGGTACTGGTGAGGTGTAAAACCACCCCCAGTTGAGAATCACTGACTTAAAGAATAAAGAATACTTTCAAAAGCAATGGCTTTCCAGATGCCCCTTGAAGGGTGGTAGGTCAGACTGAGACAGGGAGGTCCAGGGCGATTGAGGAAGAGGGGATTCTATGAGTGAGTGTGCAGAGGTGGAATCTGCTGGGGGGATTTGGGAGGGCGACAAGTGATCCTGTTAATCTGGGAGGCAGATCATGTGAGGACCAACATGGGCCATGGTGGGTGACTGAGTTGAAGGGTAGGTGGGAATTCTTGAAGGTCAGCTGTAGCAGCTTGGTCTCAAGTTGAACACAAGTTATGTCTATGAGAACTACACATTTAGAAAGATGAATCTGAGATCAGAGCACAGTGGCTTCAGGCATGGAGAGCCTTGAGATAGAGATATCAGTAGGGAGAAGCCGTTTCCATTACTTCAGAGAGATGAAACCCTCTTCTTCATTCATTCTGTGAAGCCATTAGGCCATGCATATTTATCACATCCCTATTAAGTGCTAGCCACTGCTCCAGCTGCTGGAGTTAGAACCTCAGACAAGACAAAGTCCATGTTTTTGTGGAGTTTACATTCTGCTAGGATTAGTAATAAAACTCATTATAAATAACTAAGACATCCTAACACTTTTGTTGCAATGAAATTACATTTACATCAACATTTATTAGAAATCTCATCCCTAGGTGGTCAAAAAGAGATAAAATAGCACATATATTTTTCCTGTGGACTTATAAAAATTTATTCATAAATTTATTCATTGGAGAGAGATTTTACCGTACGGCTATTGGGACATTTGAACAGTTCCTTTTTAAAAATAACTGAACCATTTTAATTTTATATTAAATAGTGAAAAATTATTCAAAGTATTAAACATGTTCATAGAGTAAATTTTATGTGATATTTTAGTAATAATATTGATGCACTGCAGTTTTGCAACATAGTAAGAGTCAAAGCAATACATGTGTACACATCACTTGATGTGTTTCCTGTGGATCCCATCCTTCTCCCCTTTTCTCCCTCCCTGTACATGTTAGTGAGGTTGGTAGTGATACCTTCATATATGGGTATAACATTATTTTATCTGTTTCCTTCCTCAAGCCTCCTCCCACCGCCTTTCAAAGCCCCCCATTATTCCCTTCCATTATTCTACTGGTCTTTCCATTATCCCACCTGAGTTACCTTTGTAAAAGACAAAAACACCATGTCTCTTCTCATGTTAAAAATCCCCAATGGCTCCCTCCTCACAGTGAGCCATAGTGAATGCCCTGATAGCACCATGCTCTCCTGCCTCCTCTGATCTTTTCTGTTACCTGAAGATCCTCTACTTCACATTCCACCCTCAGTGCACCTAGCTAATCCTCCTAAATCTTTCATGACTCATCTAAAGGGAGCTTCCTTAGGGAGGTCTTCCCTTCTTTTCCCAGGTCCCATTTAGGCATCCTTCCAACGTGTGGCTGAAGCCCCTTCTCCTGTCCAGGAGCAGCACACACTACTTTGTTTTGTGAATGCTCATTTCCTTATCTGGATTCCTGAAGTTTCACGCATGGTCTACCCTGTGGACCCAGGAGGCAACACAGAGCCTGGCAAAATTGATCACTATTATAGAATGAATCAGCATTTTAGAAATAAAAAGGCTGAATCTCAGAGGGCTTCTGTTACTTGCTCAAGGTCATAGAACTTTAACCAGTGGATTTATATCTGTCTGGCTTAAAAACCCAGGTTTTATCCATATATCAAGGGAATACGAGTGTTCTGTGGAGCTCTCTAAAAGTATTATGAGACCCATTTGGCTTAGATAGTTTACTTGTGGGCTTGCTGAGAGATGTTCAATAAATATTTATTATTAGTCAAACAGAAAACATGACCCTGACTTTAGCAGTCTCTCATTGATTGTGCTTCTGTGATTATCACCAGCTTAGAACTGCCCAAGCTTGAGTCCTCTCTGCTCACATCCAGTGAAAGCCTTAACATTTGGAAGAGCTAGATTTTGTTTTTCATTGGTTTGGTTCATTAATATTCTATTAGACATTTACACAAGGACTTTTTGTTATAGCACCTGGTATGCTCCACTGCTCCCTTTTCCATTCTGTTATAATGTCAATCTACAAAACCACACAGGGATGAATGAAAAGACTATGGGGTATGTAATAATGCATAATTAAAACTGCTGAAATATTCAGCTTGTTGTTTAATGGATTTCTGAAATGACAGCACCTTTGATTCATTATTTACCATGCTTGATTCAGTCCGTCTTGTAGTCACTGAAATGCAAAATGGATGAAGAAGAGAAGAATTTTGCTGTCTTATTCACCTGCATCGGAGCTCATTCCTAATTTGATAACTCTAGTAAATGGCATCATATTTTTCTTGAGCATGTAGAAATTTAATTATTTAGTTATAAAACAGAGTATTTCAAGTAGTATAATGCTGAAATTCTCTTAAATATCAATGCCCTATTTACTCTGTGTCTTAAATGTCTGTATAATTATTAATGCAATGAGACCTAAAGTTATTTCTTTTTATGATCTTGGTTAGTCTCTGGGGTTTTTACCATTACCACTTCTGGCCAACCTAGATTGTTTTGCATATCAGTCTGTAGTATATAAAGACAGCCCATGACTTTACTGTGCATGTATATGATCTGCTAACTACCTATGTTAGGTTAGATTAATAGGCTATAATAATAGCAAATATTTATTGAATGCCTAGGTGCTCTTTGTTAAGATACCTAAAATATATTATCTCATTTAATCCTCACAATTCTATGATATTGGTAAAATTAAACTTTAATGTGTTCTATGATATTGATAAAATTAAACTTTAATGTGTTTTCCAATAAATTTTTCTGAGTATTTAAGGGTAAAATAATACCTATTTTTCAGAAGCTCTTCTAGAATCTAGCAAAGGAGAATACACTTTCCAGTCCATTTTATGAGGCCAGTATTGCCCAACACTAATACTAAAAACATTACAAAAAAAGATAATAAAGCTCTAGACCAGTATCCCTCATGAACATACACATGAATGCCCTCAATAAGATGCTAGCAAATTGAATAGAGAAATTTATAAAAAGAATACTATATCATGGTCAAGTTTATTTTGGGAATGCAAAGCTATTTCAACATTTGAGAATCAATCAATGTAATTTATCATAACAGTCTAATAGATGCAGAAAAAGAATTTGGTAAAATTTAATATCCATTTATGATTTTTAAACTTTCAGAAGACTCAATAAAAGAGAACTTCCTTATGAAAGGTAACTACAAAATACATAGCTATGATCATGAGAAAAGGCTGAATGCTTTTTTCTTAATATTGGGAACAAGTCAAAGATTTCTACTTTATCTGCTCCTATCCAAATTATATTAGAAGCCACAACCAGTGCAATAAAGCAAGAAAAAGCAATAAAAGACATGGATATTGGAAAGAAAAATAAAACTGCCTTTATTAATAGATGACTCATCTACATGGAAAGTCCTGAAGAATCCACATAAAAAACTACTAAAAGGAACACACAAAAGTCAGTCATATCCATTTACATTATCGCTACACAGTTGGAAATTGGTATTTAAGAAAATGGCACCATTTGAACTGGGTGTGGGTGGTGCATGCCTGTAATCCCAGTACATGGGAGACTGAGATGAGGATTTCAGGTTCAAGGCTAGCTGCAGCAACATAGAAAGACCCTCAGCAACTTAGTGAGGCCCTGTTTCACAATTAAAAAATAAAAGGGGTGGGGTGTAGCTTAAAGGTAGGTGCCCCTAGGTTCAATCCCTAGTACTTCCTCCCAAAAAAAGGAAAAATAAAATAAAAAACAAAACAGTGTTATTTGTATGCAATAACACAAAAAGAAATAATTATACATCTAGCAAAATATGTGCAGTATCTTTATGTAGAAAACTACAAACCACTGATGAGAGAAATCAAAGATCTAAATAAACGGAGAGTTACACTGCATTTATGGATTGGAACACCCCATAGTAAAGATGTCAGTTTCCTTTTTATTAATCAACTTTTTATTGCATTCCAATAAAAATCCCAGCTAGATTTTTAAAAAACGATTCAACAAGCTGACTCTTAAAGGTATATGGAAAGACAAAGGAATTAGATTAGTCAAAACAATTTTGGAAAATTAACAAAGTTGGAGGATTCATACTACCTGATTTCAAGACTTACTCTAAAGCTATAGGAATCAAGACATTGTCATATTGGTCTATAGAAGGAAAGAAAGGAATAAAGATTCTAGAAATAGATCTATACATGTATAGTTGATTTTTAAAAAAGCACAAAGACAATTCAATGGAGGAAGAATGGTCTTTTTATCAAATGGCACTCAAATCTTTGGCTTTCTAAATGCAAGAAACAAACAAATTGAAAAAGAAAACCCTTAATCCATACTTTATACCACATGTAAAAAATAATTCCAAATGGATCATAAATCTAATTGTGAAACATAAAACTATAAAATTTCTGGAAGAAAAAACTCGTTTTGGGGGAGGGGTGGAAAAATTCCTTAGATACAACATCAAAAGTATGGCCCATAAAAAAACTTGATAAGTCTCACTTTATTAAAATTAAGAACTTCTGTCATACACTCATAAGAGAATGAAAAGACAAACTATTTGTTTTTTCCAGGAGAAAATATTTGCAAAGCAGTTATCCAGTAAGAGACTTGTGTGCATCATAATGCAAATCTTAAAACTCATTAATTAAAAAGCAAACCACCCATTAAAAGGGGCAAAATGTTTGAAAAGATATATAGATGGCAAATAAGGACAAAACAAGGTGCTCAACATCATTTCTCTTTAGGGAAATGCAAATTAAAACTACACATATGTCTGTCATCCATTTAGCTTATACAGATGACAATTTATTGTGTGATGTTTTCATTCAAAGAAGGTTAAAACAGGTATAGATCAAGGTTAATACTCACTAGCACAACTAAAGTTGAAAAAAACTGGCAATACCATGTGCTGGTGAAGATGTGAAATTCTTGGCACTTTTATACATTGCTGGCAGGAATACAAAATGGTACTACTGAAAATAGTCTGGTAGTTGATTTTAAAGTTTAACATCTATTCACCATATGGTGTAGCATTTTCCATTCTAGGTGTTTATCCAAGTGAAATGAAAGCTTACATTCACACAGAAACCCGAACATTAATGTTTATAAAGACTTTTTCATAGCTGCAAAAGTTGAAAAGAACCAAAATGTGTTCCTACTGTTGAATGGATAAACAAATTATGGTTGTCCCCATAATGGAAAACTACTCAGAAGTAGAAGAAACAAACAACTGATTAATGCAACAATGATGAATCTCAAGCGCATCACTCTAAGAAGCCAGATATAGAACTAAAAACTGTATGGTTATATTTATATGACATTCTGGAAGTGGCAAAGAATGGTTTCTGGTGGGTAGAGTCAAGGGAAGGTTGTAGATGAGCTTGGGGAGTTTGGGGGGCATAGAATTTTTCCGTATGGTGATTGTGGTGTGTTGTGTCAAAAGTCAGAACTATACAACACAAAGAGTAAAATTTTACTATATATAAATTATACTATAACATAACTTTTTAAACAATTTCATGTTTTGCTACTCTCACTTGCTTTTCCCACATATTCTAGAGTTATTTTTAGCTAAGATCATCACTTGATTTCCCTGCTGTTGGCTCCTCCTATCCTCATCTTCAAGGACTGACTCTTCTGGTTCTTCCCATTGCTTCCTGAGAGGAGTCTAGCATCTCTAATGGACTGTGGCTTTACCACACACTGTCCCCTCTGATCAACTGGGCAGAACTGACTTCCCCAGAGCTAATCCATAGCAAGCCCTGTGTTTGATCTCATTACACTCTGCCGCACAGCCAGTGAATGACAGCTTCTTACTCCATACCTGTCAACCTAGAAGAGGATAACTGCCTTTCACCTTTCTCCTTGGCTTCCTACTTATATGGCACAGATTATTTTCAAGTTTTACCAAACTTAGTGATTTTCTATTTTTATATTAATCAGCAGACAACATACTACTCCAAAATAGGATATTTAAACAATACACAGTTACCGTTTCTTTCTCTGTTTTTCTTGACCAGTTGTATATTCCAGTGGAATTCTGGTTACATGAATTTCTCCATACCTTCTGCATTTAGAACAGTATAGAAACTCTTCTGGATGGCTTAACACTCCAAGAGATGAATCATAAATAAAAAAATTTCTGGGCACATAGAAATAGCACAAAGAATCCAGGACACTGTAATTCCTTATAGAGCTGAATTAGAATGTCCAGCATTGATTTATTAGTGTTCATTCTTCACAGAGTTATTCTCTATCAGTTTTAGACACATGCAGATATATAAGAGGTATTTTCTGATTCTGTCTTTATCATTTATTTTTAGATACAATTGTCTAATTTCTAGGAAACGTAAAATCATGAATTTCAAATAAATAACAAGTAACAGTGATAGACAACTGAGACATTGTCTTTCTGATTTGACTTTCAGTGCTTTAGTTTCCTGTTGGCTTATGAATTTGTTGAACACTGTTACTTTTCTGTGAAAAGTGAAGTGGTTTTGTAGAGAACCAAAGTGGTAGTTTAGATATTTAATAAAACCCCAACTAATCTCCACAATAAAAATTCACAGCAATGCCTAATAACACTGACACCATATATACTAGTTTTAGTAGTTAGGTAATACAAGTCAAAAGTTGCCAGACTTTTTGAGGCATTTTATGCCAGCTTTCTTAATAGATGAGGAAACAGACCCAGAGCTATTAAATGCTTGTCTAAAGCTATATAACAAGTTGAGACAAAGGAAATCCCAGATCCATAGGACCCATCTTTGGTCCCTCAAACCAGCTGAGCAGCACCTGCTTTTCAGAAGTCTGGTGTTCAGCTCTCTGAGCCCTTCCTCTAAGTCCATTTATTAATTAGAACCCTGAACCTTTGCTCCCCTACCCTAGAGGTGGTAATTTTTCCTTGAAGTTGCTACCTCCATGAAACTTTAAAGTTCTATTTTCACCCTTTTTGTTACCAGTCTAATTTAATAGTTATTTACATCAAATTCTCTCCCTTCAGTCCCTTGGTGCAATATGCACCTCCCTGAGACTCTTCCATCATCAATTTCCAGTGAAATCACACTCTTTGAGTCTTCCTCCTGCCTCCTGGGTCACTTCTCAGTCTGCTTGGATATCTAATTCTCTTCTTCCCAACCTCTTACCCTTCCATCGATCCAGATTACAATCTCCTCCTTTTGTCTCCTCCTCTCATCTCTTCTCTGCCTGCACTTACTCCCTTGGTGATCTCATTCATTTGTATGCCTTCAAAATCCAGCTGTATGCTATTGAATCTCAACTGTCCACCTTTGGCCCAGACCTCTGTTTCCTGGGCTTCACCTGTGTACTCAGCTAGTCACTGAATGTCTAATAGATATTTTAAATTTAATGTCCCCAAACGGAACTCCTGATCCATTCTCTGCACCCCACCCCCCAACCAATACCTGTTGCCTCTCTTACCTATCCCATCTCAGTTGATGGAAAATTCATCTTTCCCCTTCCTGTCTTTCCTTTCACACTCCACATCAGGAAGTCCTTGTGCCTCTAACATCAAATTGTAAGCAGACTCTGACCACTTCTTATCACCTCCGCCTTGGTTGCCCCACCCCTGTCTGAACCCCCTGAATTCCTGAAGTAGCCTCACCCTGGTGTCTCTGCTTCTACCCTCATCCTTCTAGAATCCATACTCAGCATGGTGGCCAGAAAAATCTCTTGATGAGAAGTCAGATTGCATCCCTTCTCTGCTCAAGTCCCTGCAGAGCCTCCTCATTATACTCAGAGTAAAAGCCAAAGTTCTTACCAGTGTCCACTGGGCTTCATGTTATCTGACCCCTTGTTACCCTTTTTATCCCATCTTTAGCTCTTCCCTTTTATTGCTCTGTTCCAACCACACTGGCCTCCTTACTGTTTCTCTAATACATCATGCATGCTCCTGACTTGGGAGTTTTATTCTGTCCTCTCTGCCTGGAGAATGCTTTCTCCAAATATCCTTTTGGATGACTCTCACCTCTTTAATTCATAGTCTAAATCTCATCTCAATAAGCCTTACATAAATTCTTTTTTTAACATTTTATGTTCATTTATTGGTGCATTGTAAATTGTAATTATACATTTTGATATATGTCAGGGTATGAACACCATACATGCACACATTGCACATTTAGCCCTCCCTCCAATCCCACCCTCTTCCCTCCCCCTTCCCTATTCTTTAATTGAAGTCCCTCCCTGCCCTCAATTCCTCTTGTTTTATTCTTTTTACATAACATAGATCATCTTTTAATAAACTATATGATTTACTTTAGTTTATTGTTCATTTTCTTTCTCCCCATGCTAACATGTAAACTCCACAAGGCAGAGATCTTGCTTATCATTTTTGCATACTGAGTGCCTAGAATAGTGCCTGATGCATAGCAAGAAGTCAATTGATATCTGTTGAATGTTGAAAGAATGAATGTATTCATAGATTACCATCAGAAGCTCAAGAGATGTGTTATGCTCTTAAGTTAAAGTAGCCTACAAAAATGAGTACACAAAGGAATTAAACACTGCCAGAAATGACTGAATAATCCAAAGGAAAAATAAATAATTCCAACAGTTTACTTCTTAAGAAAATCAGTAAATAATAAAAAATGAGATCATTAGCACATTTTGGAGTATTCTAACTTGAGAGCAACAGGGTAGTGCAAAATGTAAGGATTATAAAATTTGTGCTTAAATCCAATATTTTCAAAGTGATAAGATCGTGTTGCTTTTGTGAATTCTATATGTTTAACATACAGTAACACCAATTGCTATTCCTCCAACCTTTATTTCACTGAACATGTTTTAGGAAATGCTACTATAAAATAATGGATTGGCAGCCAGGCATGGTGGCACATGCCTGTAATCCCAGTACTTGGGAGGCTGAGACAGGAGGATCACAGGTTCTAGGCCAGCCTCAGCAACTTAGTGAGACTCTGTTTCAAAATAAAGAAAAATAAATGAAAAGGGCTGTAGCTCAGTGGTCAAGTGCCCCAGAGTTCAAGCCACAGAAAAAAAATGATCTGCACGAGAGTCAGTTTTTGCACATACAGAATTTAGATACAACAAAAAAATAATACTTTATAGTTTTCAGATTGTTATTATATTTTCATTTGGTACTGTGGTTGGCAGTTAAGAATTGATTATATAAAATATATAAGGAGTATTTAAAGATCTATTAAAGGAAGAAGTTTTCTCAATAGAATTAATTTTATGGTGTTTTGTTATGATTAGTCATTTTAAAATAATGTTTAGACAGGCTTGGTGGTGCACACCTGTAATCCCTGTACTTGGGAGGCTGAGACAGGAGGATTGCAGGTGCAAGGACAGCCTCAGCAAATAGTGAGACTCTCATCAATCTAGCTATACCCTGTTCCAAAATAAAAATAAAACTGGGCTGGGGGTGTAGCTCAGAGGTAGAATGCCCCTGGGCTCAATCCCCAATACCCAAAAAATAAATAAAAATAAATAAAATAATGTTTAAGTTTGAAATCAGTAAAATACCTTACAGAACCTTTAAAACTTTACAGTATACCCAAAGTATGCAAAAATCACATTTCAAGGAAAGGTCATTCAGATTTAGTTTATACAACGAAGTAGGCAAATGTTGAAGATATTTGTTTTTCAGGTTACTTTTGGAAGCGTTTGTCTACACAGAGCATAGGGAGCCTTTTTTTAGGGCCTTTGACCCATTTTTTTTGACAGAAGGCAGAGAATCAACAAAAGATCATGTGATGTGAAATCAACTTAAAGCTTTTTAAAAAAGTATTTAGAAAGCAATTTTAAGGTTCTTTTTTTTAAAAAAAAGTAATAACAAAGACATATAATTAAATAATAACATAATAATAAAATAACTTCTATTCCTTACTTCTATTCTATAATAAAGTAACTTCTATTCTATAATGTGGCCAGATATAAGAGATAAAATGGGAGTGTTGTTCCTCTGTAGGGATACAAGAAGACAGAAGGAGAAGGATGAGACAAAAGAATTCAGAAGAATCACAGAAAAATGCAATGATAAGAGGAACTGAGGACTGGAGACACGGCAGAATTATAGACATGGGCAACAGTTGCAGAACTTCCTATAGAATAGTGCTCTAATTCCTATATTTTTACATAAAAATTCTAAGCAAAAGTGTTCTTGAAATTTGATTGTTCACTATATTAGAGGGGAAATACCATTCTCTTCTAAAAAAATTGTATTCTGTACATAATTTTTTTCCATTGGATGACCTTGATATCATTTAACCTTTTAGGATGTAAGAGACTGTGTTTTGGCTTGAAGATGAAGTCTTATTTTATCTTTCACTACTTGACCTAGAGATCACATGGAAATAAAACTGGAGTCTAACATTCCCATCCTAAACTAAAGGGCGATGACTTCTTAGTTTGGTTAATTGTGGTGAAAAATTGATTTGGTTGTTTGGCATTGTGCAGAGAAAGAAGAGGTGCACTAGCTTTTAAGCTATCTACTGGTGTTTTCTTGTAGCTCAACATTATCCCGTTGATCTTAGAGAAGATATGATTATCCCGAGGTTTCCCACCTAATAACTGGCCAACTAGGATGAGCACAGGCTGATTTTCTTTTCCTTTTGATGGTCTTTTGTGAATTTATGATTATGGAACGAATTTTTTTTTTTTTTGCTGGTTTGAATCAGATACTCAAAAAGAACAATTTGTGTTACCAAACTAATTTCCAAGTCTTAACTCTTACAGTGTTGTCACATATGATTTCATATTGTGAAGATTGCAGTGAAGGAGGAATGAAGTAAAGAAAAGGAAAGTGATAGGATTGTTTCATTTGTGTTAAAAAATATTCTGGTTTCTTCTTTCTACTCTAATATTAGCAGAGGTACAAAGGGCTCTATCTCTTGAGGTTACAAGTCCAGTGAAGTGTCTATCTGAGACTGGCAGTACTTGGAAGTATCATTTTGGAGATCTGAGAGAAAATGATTACAAGTAAAGCACTAGTGAATTCTTAAGTGTGATCAAATATGGATTAGTTTCACATAAAGTCAGATCTTTAGCAGGATAGGTGTTATACATTGAATTGTGTCCCTTCCCCGCAAAGATATGTTGAAGTTTGATCCCTTAGTATGTGTGAATGTGACCTTGTTGAAAATAGGGTCTTTGCAGATGCTATCAAGTTAAGATAAGAACATTAGGGTGGGCCCTAAAATGATGGACATCCTTATGAGAAGAGGAACATTTGGACACAGACGCAGAGGGAGAATGGCATAGGACAGAGACTGGAATGATACATGTGCAAGGCAAGGAGTCGTAAGGATTGATGGACCCCACAAGAAGATAGGAAGAGGAAAGGAAGGCTTCTCCAAGGGTTTCAGAGTGAGCACGGTCACACTGACACCTTGATTTGAGACTTTTCGCCTCCATAACTGTGAAACAATCTGTCAATTGTTTTAAGCCACTCAGTTTGTGGTACCCTGTTACTTGAATACTATCTGTACTAGGAAACTAATACAATCGTTTGTGCCTAGAAAAGACATTTCAACCCACAATGACTTAAGTCAACTTTGATTTTCCATAGAAATAGAAAACCCACTAGGGGTTATGTTTTGTTACCAACAGTCTAGTTCTCCAGAGAAATCTCTGCCCTCAGTATTTTTATTTCTTTTTCCTTTTGAAACAGGGTCTCCCTAGGTGGCTGGGGTCTTGCTAAATTGCTGAGGCTGTCCTCAAACCTGCAATCCTCCTGTCTCCGCCTCCCAAGTACTGGGATTACAGGCATGCGCCACCATGCCCAGCTGCCCCTAACAATTATAAGTGGTGTACATCTATACCAAATAGTGAAGTGTTTTCTCACATGCATATCACAAAGGACTTATTTTTACATTTCTTGAGATCTTTAGGAAGGGAACATTGCTGAACAGGGTGAAGCTGTGAGATTTTGTTAAAACTTCAAGATAGACTGGCCTGAGGTGGAGGAGGCAGTCAGGGAAGCAGAGGAGGCTACTCTTTACATGAAATCAAGGGCATGGGGTGTGATTCATTGCACTTATTGGGAAGTGGATGGATTGGGTGGGTGGCCAGTATCACTTGACTGCAGGGAGCAGGGACGTGGACATCCTTGGCAATGCAGCATCAATGGGAATCCATCTGGGCAGATTTGCTGTGTTTGCACATGAAGTTAGTAGGCAGGGTCCTCTCCCAAGCAACAAGGCCTGTTCCTGAAGGAGCCATTAATCTAATTCAGCAGAACCTCAGGGTTTGTAGAGTTCACGTTTGGGGTTGAGCAATCCAGACTTGTGATCGTGCTGATGCCCACATTTGTTCATAGCAAGATGTGTGTTCCAGTAGGTGTAACGCCATTGGAGTCACCGGAGCCTGGCTCTGAATGTGCAGGCTGTGTCTTTTCCCCATGAGGCTTCTCACCCACCCTCCCTTGCCAGCCAGTTCACCACTGCACAGGGTCTGCAGGCTCCAGGCACTCAGCGAAGGTATGTCAGAATGAATGTGTATGGGGCCTGGGAGTTAGTTTTTTTGAAAAGTTCTTTGAATTATAAATTCCTTCACCTACTTTCTTTTTTAAATCTAGACCTGCCTTTCTTAAAGAATCACACAGGATTTCATTATGACTATAGCCAAGGCAATTGCCAATGATGGATGTGTGAAGTAACTAGCTATGAATTGTGTGAGAGGTTAAGAGAGGGTAAAGTCAGGCACTCTTCCAGCAAGGGGATGTGTTTGTCCTTCTCCCTCCACCCTAATATTCACGACAGTATATTTCCATTTAGAGATGACCTATGGGATGTTGCAGTTAGATTCCATTGCTGCAGCTGGAGACTGGAAGCTAAAGGGGCGCATCCTCCTCCAGACCATACTCACCATGGCAGAAAGTTCACTCCCCAGTGACAGCATCAAAGCAATTTGCCCTCCCAGGACTACACCAAGAAATGTAAACATTAATTCACTTTCCTGGAATCTTACTGGTGTTTGTCCTGTTCCAGTGTCCTGTGAATCATATTTGATCTTAAGAGGAGGACTTGTTCTTTCTTGAGTGAGCCTTCTCCTTGTTGGTGGCCCCAGAAAAATGTTTTCACCCCGTGACATGCCTCACCCTTAGTGAGGGTTCCCCGATACTACTCCAAGAATGCTTATTCTGTAAGATGCTTTGTCAGGTGAAAGGCTCTCAGGTCAGAGCAGTTTGGGTGGTGCCAACCTATACTTTTCTTAAAGGATCATAGTTCATGTTAGCATTTTAAAGGCTCTGAGAAGGCCTTCAAAAAAAGAATTTAACTTTGCTTAACTTAGTGTGTGTGTGTGTGTGTAT
>PVJS01043368.1:0-17098 GCA_004027185.1 Glis glis | reverse complement strand
ACAAATCGTACACATCCTGCACATGCAAAGGCAAGAGCAATGAGAGCTCATGTTTGAACTAGATGAGCAGAAAGAACTCAGCTATTCTCATTCTCAGAATAAAAAATCACTTTTAATCCAATTTTGCCAATAATGAGGGTCCAATTCATTCACATTTTGTGTTGTTATGGTTTGCTATAGGCTTGGGTAGAATTTAGAAATTATTTCGGGGGAGAGGACAAGAAAAAAGGACATACAACCCAATTGCTGATGTATGCTATGTTAGAACCCATGATTGATGTGTGTACAAGCATTTTTTTTTTCTGTAAATAGTGTTGTATAGACTGGGGGATCCTAAACATCTGTGTCACAGAGTGTTTACTCTTAGGGAGTTTACAATTAAAGAAGAACCCCAAGTATATTGAAATAAAGAGTAATAAATATGCTACCTGACTGAACAAGAGGGTAACAGCATTGATAGATAAAAATATTCTATGTAGCTCCTTTTATTTTTCTCACTGAATAAGTTTGAGCCCCTTTGAAATCCTTCCTAACCTCAAAGGGCTTTTTACACACACTCACTTTTGCATGTTCATCTTAATACCATGCATTTTCTTTTGCTACAGTTCATTGAGCATGTCTGAGGTCATGCCAACAAGACTCTTGCTAGTTTGACCTCTCTGTACCTCAACCCTGGCAGGGCCTCACTGTTTAGCCTCTGTTGTTTCTAAAAGTATCATGTTATTCATGTGCGGAAAATGTCTTTTGCCCAGTTTGTATCCTCAGAGCATTTCCTTTTCTATTGAAAATTTCTTATCAAATAGATGACGCAGTTCTTTTAATTAAAAAAGTTTATTGCAGCTAATTACTCACCTTTGGACTCAGGAATTGATCCTTGAAGACAGTGCTGTGAATAATTTGAGGGTCAGACACTGACATATAATCATCCTTTCCCACAGTTAAGAGGCCTGTGATCTTGAACCAAATACATGCATCTTAATTTTCCCTTCTCAGTATGAACTACCCTTTCTAAACATTCTCATACACTCATTTATCCAGCTCCTGGGCCAGGCAAATCCTTTAAGTCCCACCAAAATGCTCAATGGCCATACAACTTGGACTCCTATTCTGGGGGCTCTGCAAAACAACAACAGCAGGAGCAACAACATCAACAAACCCCACATCTAGTAGCCAGAGTGAGTCACACAAATGATAGGTATTATAGATGGGTGTCCAGAGAAAATACACGATTATGTATGTATTGTTGAAGAAAGAGTCTATTAGGAGGTAGGATTTGAGCTGGACTTTGAAAAATGGATAGAAGAATGTGGATAGTTGATGTCTTTCTTCATTGGTATTCTCCATTGGTTTATATTTTTGTAGTTTATATTCCAACACTATAGCTCATGTAGGTGGATAGATCACGAGGAGATAGATAATAGAGTAGATGTTTCAAGAAACATGAAGTAAATGAATAAACAAAGTTTAGAAGAAATCAGTGGGGAAAGGCATATCTTATATGTCAGTTGGTGCATTTTTAGGCTACACATCAGAGTGTATCCTGTGCAGGTTTCAGTCACCTCTGTTCAAGGTCTGAGTGAATTGGTGTGCAGGGAAGGCTCATGGAAAAGAGGAGATCTGAGAAGTTTCTGAGCATTCCCCTGAATGCTCAGGAGGCTCTGACCACGAGGCTCTTTAATTCATAATATGGAGTAAAAGTTTCTTAGAATACCACCAACATAAAACACAGGCTGAAAATATATTTTTTCCTTGCTTAAACAGCTTTCTATTGAGTAGAGTTTTTTATATTTTATTTTATTTTATTTTATTTTATTTTATTTTATTTTATTTTATTTTATTTTATTTTATTTTTGGTACTAGGAATTCAACCCAGGGGCATTCTACTTCCAAGCTACACCATAAGCCCTATTTTATTTTATTTTATGTTTGAATCAGGGTCTTACTAAGTTGCTGAGGCTGGCTTTCAACCTGTGATTCTCCTGTCTCAGCCTCCCAAGTACTAGGATTCCAGGCATGCACCACCATGCTTGGCTTTAAATAGAGTTTTTCTATCCATCAGATGTGTTGGTTTTTGACTAAAAAAGAACATGTGTATCTTTGGTCTTCCAAAATGACAAAACGAAATGGAGCACAACTAGTTGAATTTTCTGGTTATAGTTTTTCATAGTTGTGTTTGTATTGAGCTAAGGACAATGATTAAGTGTGGTGTGGGGAGAGTTAACAAGATTAGAGCCTATAAATTAATGGTGAGGTTGGAATTGCTCTTAAGAAGACTTCTATCTATTAATTCTTCTATCTATTAATAAATTCTTCTATCTATTAATAAATAGCAGAATTCTTCTATCTATTAATAAATAGCAGCATAGGATGCTTGTTATGAACTGGGCGTTTACGTTCCCCCTTTCCCCAAATTCACGTGTTGAAGCCCTAATCCTCACTGCAATGGCACTTGGAGATGGGGCCTTGGGAGGTAGTTAGGCTTAGATGATGTCATAAAGGGGGGTCCTCATTACGGGCTTAGTGTCCTTATAAGAAGAGGAAGGAACTGCAGAACTTCCTCTCTCTACCATGTGAAGACACCATGAAAAGATGGCGGTCAGTAAGCTAGAGAAGTGCTCTCACCAACGACTGAGTCTCTAGCACCTTCATCTTGGACACAAAACCTCCAGAACTGTGAGAATAAATATCTGGTGTTTGAGTCATCTAGTCTATGGCATTTTCTTATAGCAATCTGCTGTGGTTTGAATGCCCCCCTCTAAAACTCATGTTGAAATTTAATTAACATGCACACAGAATTAAGAAGTGAGACCTTTAAACAGTGATTAGGTTCTGTGGGTTTTGCCCTCATGAATAGATTAATGGCATTATCATGAGAGTAGGTTAGTTACTCTAGGAATGGGTTCCTGATTAAAAAAAAAAAGATGAGTTCAGCTCAGTTTTCTCTCTATCCCACCTGAGTTCACCTGACCTTCTGCCATGTTATAATGCAGCACAGAGTCTTGCACCAGATACCGGCACCATGCTCTTGGACTCCCCAGCTCCCAGATCTGTAAGCCACATAAACTTCTATTGTCTATAAATTACCCAATCTGGGGTATTCTGTTATGGTAGCAGAAAATGGACTGACACAGAAAACTGGTACCACGGACAAGTTTCCACACACCAAATTATTGTTATACATAATAAGTCAGAAAGATCTCAAGAACATTGTGCTAAGTAAAAGAAGGTCAATTTCACAAGGCCATGTATTGTATAATTTTATTCATATAACATTCCTGAAATGACAAAATTATGGCTGCTAGGTATTAGAGATGGCAAGAGGATAGGAGTAGATATGGCTGTACAGGGGGTCACATGAGGGAGATGTTTGTAGTGATGGAATAGTTCTGTATTTTGATTTTGACAGTGGTTATATGAGTCTGATAAAATAGCATAGAATTATGTTCAGACCAATGTCAACATCATGGGTTTGATCCTATGCTATAGGTTATGTAACATCTAATCAGTGGGGGAAATTAGGTGAGAGTATATGGGACCTTCTTGTATTATTTTTATAACTTCCAATTAATCTATAGTTATTTTGAAACTGTCTTATTATAGTCTCTGTACTCAGTCTGAACTCAAATTGCAGAAAATGAAGGAAGGAATTCCAGTAAGTGAGGCTACCATGAATGTTATATACTTGTTTCTTTCTTTTATTATTAGATATAAGTTGTATATATTTTTATACTTTTCTGATGTATTGACCCTTCTATCATTATGAAATGCCTTTCTTTTTCTTTAGTAATATTTATTGTCTTAACATCTAGTTTGTTTGACATTCATTCAGCTATGCCAGATCTCTATTATTACTCTTTGCCAGATATGCTTTTACTTTCATTTTATCTGAATGTAAAATATATTTCTGTAGACAGTATTTTATTAGATTTTGTTCTTTACCCAGTCTTGCAATCTCTATTTAATTCAATCTATTTCAATTGAGATATTTTGTGCATTCATATTTAATGTAATTAATGATATAGTTAGATTTATATCTTCCATTTGGCTATTTGTTTTGTATGTCTCGTTTCATTTTTTCATGTTATTCCTCTTTAATGACTTGTTCTGTGTTAATAAAACTTTTTGCATACCATTTCAATTCCTCTTTCAATTAATTTTTTTTAGTTTTAAATTTGTTGTTCTAGGCATTACAACATGCATCTTCACCTCTCACAATTTACTTGTGTTA
This sequence comes from Glis glis, assembly GCA_004027185.1. Taxonomy (NCBI): domain Eukaryota; kingdom Metazoa; phylum Chordata; class Mammalia; order Rodentia; family Gliridae; genus Glis; species Glis glis. The sequence goes on along the minus strand of PVJS01043368.1, from coordinate 12,870 downwards.
GTACTTTGCTCAATTCAGGTAAAATACAGGAACTTTACTTCAACATAGCTCCTTCTTGTTCCCCTTACCTTCTGGTATCATTGATATATATATGTTACATGACATTTATAAAATAAACTCTATAATACAGTATTGTAATTATTGATTTGGAAAATATTATGTTTTTAAAATAAATTATGAGCGAAACGAAAAATATATTTAAGCCATCTTATATACTTACATAAATAAATAAATAAATAAATAAATAAATAAGTAAATGTACTAGGGATTGAACATGGGGGCATTCTACCTCTGAACTACACCTCAGCCCATTTTAGTTTTTATTTTATTTCCTACCAGCTTGCTGAGGGTCTCACTAAATTGCTGAGGCTGGCCCTGAATCTTTGATCCTCCTCTCTCAGCCTCCCAAGTACTGGGATTATAGGTATGTGTCACCACACTTGGCTTATTTATATACATATTTACCGACTCCAATGTTCTTTATTTCTTCCTATGTTCTTGAGTTTGCTCTGTGTCATTTTCTTTCAGGATGAAAGATTTATTATAAGGAAGTCTACTAGAAACAATTTTACTTTTTAAAAAAACTTTGAATGCCTTTATTTCCCATTCATTATTGAAGGATTGTTTGACTAGCTATAGATTTCTTGGTTGAGTTGCTTTTTTTCCCCCTAGTATGGATGGCCCCTGACTTATGATGGTTAAATTGATTTTTCAACTTTACAGTGGGATGAAAGTGATACACATTCAGTAGAAACTATACCTCAAATTTTGAATTTTGACCTTTTCCTGGGTTAGTGATATGCAGTAAGTTACTCTTCTGTGATGCTGGGCAGGAGCAGTGAACCACAGCTTCCCGTCAGACATATTGATCATGAGGGTAAGCAGTCTCTACAGTGTACTGTGTTGCTAAGCTACCATATTTGGTAGTTTGGGTCCAACAAATACAATTTTTTTTCCTTTTTTTGTGATACGGGGGATGGAACCCAGGGGCCTTCTACCTCCGGGCTATAGTCCCAGCTCTATTTTATTTTTTATTTGGAAGCAGGATCTTGCTAGGTTGCCGAGAGCCTCACTAAATTGCTGAGACTGACTTCGAATTTGTGATCCTCCTGTCTCAGTCTCCCAAGTACTGGGATTACAAGTGTGTACCATCATACCCGGCACAAATACATTTTTGAACTGTAATATTTTCAACTTACTGTGGGCTCATTGGGGCACAACCCCATCATAAGTTGAGGCGCATGTTAATTTTGAATATGTCATTCCATTGCCTTAATGGAATATTTTGTTTCTGATAAGTAGTCAACCATTAATTACATCATTGTTCCCTGTATGTAATGAATCACTTTTCTCTTCCTGTTTTTGAGATTCTTCTGTTTGTCTTTGACTTTCAGCATTTTGACTGTGTCATATCTAGGTGTAGATCTCTGTGTTCATAGTACTTGAATTGCTAGATAAATGTTGTTTTAAAATAAAATTTAGTAAGTTTTATCCCATTATTTTTTAAAATAATTTTTCAACTCCTTCTTTCTTTCCTTCTCTTCTGTAACTCCCATTATACCTGTGTTGGATAATGATATTCTACTCATTTTTCTTCAGTCTTTTTCTCTTTTCTTCAGATTGAATAATTTCTACTGAACAACCTGCAAATTTACTAATTCTTTTCTTCTGCTGTCTCAAATATGCTGTTGAATCTATCTGAAAAATATTTCATTTTGGACATTACTGATTTCAACTCTTAAATTTGTTTCTTCTTAAATTTTTTCTAGTTCTGTACTAGAGATTTCTTCTTCTTTTCTTCTTCCTTTTTTTCTTGTACTAGGACCCAGGGGCATTCTACCTCTGAGCTAAACCCCCAGCTTTTTTTAATTTTTATTTTGAAACAGGGTTTCCCCAAGTTGCTGAAGGTCTTGCTAAGTTGCTAAGGCTGTCCTTGAACCTGTGATCTTCCTGTCTCAGCCTCCCAAGTACTGGGATTATCAGTGTGTGCCACCACACCTGGCTTGTACCGAGATTTCTTGTTCATTGAGTTATTTTCATCATAGTTTCCTTTAATTCTTTAAATATGGTTTCTTTAATTATTTGAATATAAATAGATACTTTGACATCTTAGTCTGCTAAATTCAACATCTGGGCCCACTCAACATCAATTTCTTTTGACAGTTTTTCCTCCCTCTCTTTTGAATATTGTTCATACTTTTCTGTTTCTTTGCATGCCTTTTAATATTTTTTTATTCGTTGTTGAAAACTACACATTTTAGATTACATAGTATGGCATCTCTGGATTTTCATTTTTCTTTGGAGGATTTTATTTTATACTTTGTAACTTTTATTTTTTATTTATTTATTTATTTATTTATTTATTTATTTATTTATTTATTTTTGCAGTACCAGGGATTGAACGCAGGGGTGTTCTACCTCCATGCTACGCCCCCGGCCCTATTTTTTATACTTTATTTTGAAACCGGGTCTCACTAAGTTGCGGAGGGCCTCACTAAGGAGAGAGAGAGAGAGAGAGAGAGAGAGCTGAGGCTGGCCGCGAACCCAGATCCTCCGGTCTCTGCCTCCCAAAGTACTGGGTTTACCAGCATGCGCCACCATGCCCGGCCTTATACTTTGTAACTTTTAAAAATTTGATCTGCAAAATCTCTCCTGCAGTGTGTGACTACTAATATCTCTGCTCTCTGTTTGCGTTTGTATTTTCATTTCTTGTCTGGTTTCCTAATAGCTGCCCCTGTATCTTTATACCTTAGTTGTCAGCCAATGATTTGGGCTGAGTTGGATTCAAACGCCTCAAACCTATAACTTTTCACCCTCTGCTGAGCGGTGTGGTGTCTGTGTGGGTTTGGGAGCATATTCACTGCTACCGTTCTTTTGCTTTGGCACCTTCTTTCCACCCGTCATCTCAACCTGTCTTTACACATTTAGTTTACCACTTACATGGGCACATGTAGATTGCTGATCTAGTCCTTCCATAGCTCTCTCATTTCCTGTTAACTTTCTGGTTGGTCCACTACTTGCCCCAACTGGCACTACAATCTCAAGCTAAGGATTTACCCCATTTGTTTTCTACTGAGTTTTCCTCTTTCACTGAGATCCTCCCTGGGTGTGGCTTTTCACCTCCTGCCCCAAGTCAGCCTCCTCTGGCAGAAGGCTGCTGGTTTTCATGGTCACCCCTGCTCACATAAAACATCTGCTCTGACAAACTGTGGGGTTGGGAGGTGGGATGGGAACAGTCCTAGGCAAGAGGCCATAGAATTCCACTGTTCTCACCCAAAGATAAACAGATTTTTATGAATAAATGATTCTCAATTCATTGTCTGTCTTTGGTTGTTTTTCAGAGTTCTAGAGTTATTGTTTTGGACAATTTTGTCCAGTTTTACAATGCTTTTCTTTTTCTCAGAGAGGACTGGGGAGAAGATTTTTTACATCTTTATGCCCTAAGGAATGATAAATGTTTTTAAAGCATGAGGGATGCAAGAGCTTTATTTACAGACCCACTTTATGATCAGAGGGGAAAGAATCTGCTTCCCCAGGGTCATCTGTCCCCCTTTTCAGAAGGGTCACTTTTCAGAAGTGATACTTTTGTGATGCAAACCATAATTTATTTTAAATGGAAGTAACTTATGGATTAAATTTTCTCATCGCATGTGAGTGACTTATGTCATGTTCGCTGTGAAACTATTTGAGTAGGTGGTGGTGTGACTTGGTTATTATATCCATAAAAACACTGATGAGCGAGAGGCACATGATTAAGTTCCTTTTCTCAAAGAGAATTAAAACAATTGGACCTATTTTAAACCTAAACAGGATTTAATAATTGCAATCTCTTTGTGAATTTACACTTCAAATCTGTTAATTAACCATGTTAATGAAGATGAGCAAAAGTGTGATAATATCCAAAAATCAGGCAAAATGAAAATCATAGCCAGGCGTGGTGGCACACTTGTAATCCCAGTACTTGGGAGGCGGAGACCTGAGGATCCGGGTTCGCGGCCAGCCTCAGCTACTTAGTGAGGCCCTCTGCAACTTCATGAGATCCAGTTTCAAAATAAAGTATAAAAAAACAGGGCCGGGGGTACTGCAAAAAAAAAAAAAAAGAAGAAATCATATATGTTGTGCTCTTTTTTTTGTATTTATATTGGGAAATAATCTTGGTTAGACAAACAACAGGTGTTAGCTACAAGGACTAAGCACTGTATATGTATTCTTTAGTCTCGAAATTTCCTTGGAGGCATTGTATTATCATCATTACATAGATGAAGAAACTGTGGCTGAGAGAATTTGCTCAAGGACAGACATACAAAAATTAATATAATGCAGATTAGAGACCCAGATGGTCAGACCCTCAAGACCGTGTTCATATAGAATGTAGCCATGTGATCTGGAAATTCACACTATTTTTTCCCACTGGGGGTAATACAAATTTTAGAGGTGAGACTTTTTCATTTTCTTATTTTCCCTTCCTGTTGAATTTGCAGCATTGCTCCTGAGACTGATAAAACAAGTCCACTTATAGCAGTTTTAGTCTCTTCTGCTTCCCCAGGGCAGAGAGGTCATTGCTTTTACATAACTTATAGCTCTTGCATTATTTGAGAAGACAAAATACAAAGGCACAATTGCTTTATAGTCACTTAAATACAGGTAAGCTTCCCTTCACCTTCCAAATATTAGAAAATCCTAGGTAAACATCTAAGATCTTAACCTTGACTTCCTTAAAATTCATACCTTTTGACCTTGACATATGAACCAGAATGGTGCTCCAAATTTAATACATTCTCTCTCCTTTACTGTAGGAGGAATACGTGAGGATAGTATGAAGAATATAAAAGTAATAAAATTTTTTCCCATTAGTAAAATAAACTTTGTGATCAACAAAGATATTATTATGCACTACCCTTAAGTTCCATTTATTTATTCCCAGGGCATGATTTCCCCTTAAAGATCACACTTAGGTTCCCATACTTGGAAAAGCACATGTTGAACCTGAAATATATGAAGGGTACTTATTCTTTAAAATTCACTAATTTTTTTGTTTGCGATTACCTGTGAAGAGTGGACAGGATGCTCCCTGACCTTTGGGATGACACATGGCCAAAGGGACTGAGAATGGTAATGTTTACCTTTTGAGAATGAATGTGGCCCAACTAATTTTAATCTCTTGGATGCTCACAAAGGACACAGAAAAGGTCTCATGAATAAGAAACATAAACTAGCAGTCTTCACCTTTGTAGAGTTTTTCTGGGGTGTTGAGGGTGATTCTGAATCCTAGGGGACCAGAGGAACACACATAGAACACTAGTAGCCACTCTCAGTGAAAAATGAGCAAAAACAATGGTGTGGGATCAGTTCATTTTTTTTCTCACTGCTTTTTTTGAAGTTAGAATAAAATTGATTTTTTTGCCAGAGGCTATTTTGCCCATAGCTTTATTCATTCTTAGGTGGTTCAGCATCTGGACATATCAGAGCATGACTTTGTACTCACTGTGGCTCAGTAAGAAGGGTTGATTTTTTTATATAATGAGGAAACTTCTAGAAGTTTCTTTGCCTCTGAGGTTTGCCTATAAATACTCCACACCTGTGGATTATCTAAGGACCCTGGAATGTGTTCATTGTTCTGAAAAATCACCACCGAAAGTACCACGTAAGCTTCAGAATCCTCCACTTTTGCCTGTCTTTTCAAACACAGTTTTAATCAACTACTACATACAGACCTGTAGAATAAAAAATGTAGTTTGGTGGCTTCTAGTGATGAAATGCAAACAGATAATAATTGATGAATTAGATCCTAATGCTGTAACTATGTCCTAATGCATTGAATGCTTCTGCAACCTTCTGGGCAAAACACAATTATTTTCAGATTGCTTCTCTGAGGAAATGGAGTTTCAAAACAAGGTACTGAAGGGAATTGTTTAAAAAATAGTAGTTTAAGGATTCTGCAAAAAGTAGGAAAATTTAAGGAAACTTTCTAAATGGGGTCCCTGTATGTGTAAGACAATATTCACATTTGTAATTAGATAGCCTAGGAACTGAAGCTCACAGATTTGAGGCCTTAGAAAATGAACAAGATTATGGACAGATGAATAGCCTTTAGAAATCTCTCAGGAAGTAATACATTGACAAGCAGTCTCAGAGTCCCCATGAAAACTCCCAGTCATGAGGAATTTGAAGAGGAGACAAACATCCCCAAATACCTTGTTACAGGAATAATAAAAGCAAAATATTTTTTTCCTTTTCTATTTCAAATCAGTGCAAACCCTGCTGAATAGAACTATGATTCTAGAAAATATAGGAGTTGGAGTTGGCATTAAGACGTATTTTTTCCATCAATCTCTTTGGAATTCAGAATCAACTTGGTAGAATGTTGGCTATTGTTTGTGACCACACATACATGTGACAGTATGTAAATAATAAACACTTGCTTCATTTTATATCTAAGAGCCTGGGATGCTGGGATGATCTTAGTAGTGACTCTCACTGGCAGTTATTTCAGGATTTTTTTCTGATGGATCAAGGTGGGAGTAAACATTCCTCCCCATGAGATACTAAGTTCATGCCATTGGCTATAAGAGATATGAGAGAGAGAGAAAGAGAGAGAGAGAGGAGAGAGAGAGAGAGAGAGAGAGAGAGAGAGAGAGATTTTGCTATATTCTTATTTATTTGGAGGGGCCGTCAAAATTCTCAGATGATAATGCACCAATAAAAGTATAAAAAGTCTTAGATAAAGCTTGCCTTTGTATGCATAAAATATGTATAGGCACTATTTAGCAGCTAGATTATTCTTACACTTTAGAGCACATGATAATTATATGTAAGTATCAGGCAGGTTCCAAACAGAAACTGCTCTGAGTTTAAAATAGTGGAGATTTAATGCCAGATCAGCTACACCAATGACAGAAAAACTAAGAAACCAAATGGGGGACATTCTAGGGATTAATAACAGTGGGGAACAATTATCACCCTGCATTAGTTATCTACTGCTGTGTAACAAATTGCCCTAAATTTAGTAGTTTAAAACAACAAAATAAGCTAGGCATGGTGGTACATGCCTGTAATCCTAGTATTTGGGGAGGCTGAGATAGGAGGTTCACAGGTTTGAGGACAGCCTTAGAAATGTAGTGAGACTCTCAGCAACTTAGTGAGACCCTTTCTCAAAATAAAAAATAAAATAGGGCTGGGGGTATAGCTCAGAGGTAGAATGCCCCTGGATTCAATCCCCAGTGCCACCAAAATAAATAAATGAATAAATAAATAAACAAAACAAAATACCTTTATTTCACATGTTTTCTTTCTTTCTTTTTTTTGTGGTACTGGGGATTGAACCCAGGGGCATTCTACCTCTGAGTTATACCCCCAGTCCTATTTTATTTTTATTTTGAAACAGGGTTTCACTAGGTTGATGAGAGTCTCGTTATTTTCTGAGGCTGTCCTTGAACCTGTGATCCTCCTGTCTCAGCTCCCAAGTACTGGGATTACAAGCATGTGCCAGCACCCCCAGCTTTATTTCACATGTTTTCTGAGTGCCATGATTGGGGACATGGATCACGTAGGTTCCTCTGGTTCAGTTTCTCAGGAGCTATTGGCTGGGGCTACAGTCTGCCTGTGGGAGTCTGTCTGTGGGTGCTTGACCAGGATGAAGGATCCCCTCCCAAGGCCACCCCGGTGATAGTTGCTAACTTTGTTCCTTGCCATATGGGCTCCTCCACAGAATAGCATTATGTCATGGAAGCTGGCTTCCCCAGAGCAAGCAGTCTAAGAGAGCGAGCGATGCTCGAAACAAAGCCCATGGTTTTCATATCCGAAGTGATATCCCATCGCTTCCACCATTTTCTACTTATTTTAAGTGAGTCACTAACACCAGCCCATAGTCGAGAGGAGGGGATTGCACAAGGGTGTGAACATTGGAGGTGGTTTGTATATTAGTTCTATAGGGCTGTAGGAAAAAAAGTGCCACAAACTGAGTGGTTGAGCAGAAAGTTAATGTCTTGATTCTGGAACCTAGAAGTTCGAGACCAAGGGCTCACAAGGATTGATTCTTTTTGTGGGGTGTGAGGAGGGATCTGCTCTGTGCCTCGACCTTAGCTCCTGAGGATTTGCTGGTGATCTTTGACATTCCAGTTTGAGATGCATCAGCCCAGTCCTTGCCTTCATCATTATATGACATCCTCCCTGTAAGTACAAACGTCTCTGGATAATTATCTCTTTTTATAAGGATGGCAGTCATATTGGATTAGGGCTCACCCTAATGACCTCTTCTTGACTATGTCTACAAAGACCCTATTTTCAAATAAGGTCACATGCACAGGGTTTCTGGGGATTGGTACACCAGGACTTAAACATATTACTATTGGTGGTTGGGATTTTGACTTATCTTTTTGGTGAGTCACAATTCAACCCATAACCATGAACGATATTGGAAGCCATCTTAGAGGCTGACTACCATGTACTATTAATCTAGAACATAAGAGAAGAGGCAGTGTTAAATAGCCCAGTGGATAGGGTCACCTGATAGAAGGTAGGCCATGGTAGGCTGTCCAGCAGGGGCTGGAGTCAAAGAGAAGACCCAGTTGCTGTGAGAGATACTACAGGAGCAGAGAATGGATGGAGAAGTAACCTGCTTTCTTCCCACCCTGTCTCATCCCAAAGTACACAGTTCAATTTCCCTTGCTGGAACCTGTAGGAGCCAGCCCTCCTGCAAGACTGAACAGGGCAGAGGAAAGTCAGGCAATATATATGAGGGTAGATGGTCCCCAGGACTGGCATACATGCACTATGTACCATCTGCCATGAACTCAGAGATACCACTGGATATTTAAATGTTTCAAGATTAACACAGTAATACTTGATATCTGTTGGAAACCATGTGGAATACTCGTTCTAGGTAGTTCATGGGTTCGACATTAGATTGTACTGTATTGCTTTCTGATATCTTACAGATGCTGTGATATAATTACTGTAGGATATAGACTTGGAGGTTTACACAATATCTCTATCTATAGGACCTATGAAAAATATTCCTAAGTGAACTAAGAAAGTTTGAAATGAGGAATTATGACCCACCATGGTCATATTTATAGAGCAGGCCTGGGAGGTTAATCCCCCATGTCTTGGTAATGTGCTGCCCACTGTCTTCCCACCTTTACCTAAGCATTGCCAAATTCAAGGTCGAGTCAGACAATTGTGCGGTTAGGATAATTCACAGACAATAGAAGTCTTTCCCAAGAAAACAAAGTAGCATTTGCAGAACCTGGAGAATGGCATTCTCAGATTTTTGTGAGTCATTCCCAAAGGCTGCTGTTTGAAAGGAAGAAGTCTGGAGGAGTAGGTGTGTGTGTCTCAGCCAAACCGAACAGCTCTCGGCTCCCTACATATTGTGCGTTCGCAGACAGCTCCAGCCTTTGCACCTGCTGTCTTTACTGCCAGAGCACACTTCCCTCTTCTCTCCACCTGTCCACCTTCACCAAGGGCTGATTTTCCCTCCAAGGATTAGCCAAGGGTTCGCATACTCCAGGATGGTTTCCTGTGTCCAAGACTGGTTTGGTGGCCCTTCTATGTTCTTTTTTTTTTATGGTACTGTTGATTGAACCCAGGGTCACTGTACCTCTGAGCTACACCTCCAGCCCTATTTTAGTTTTTATTTTGAAACAGGGTCTCACTAAGTTGCTGAGGCTGGCCTTGAACCCGTGATCCTCCTGTCTCACTTTCCCAGGTACTGGAATTATAGGTGTGTGCCACTGTGCCAAGTAGCCCTTCTGTGATCTGCAGCTACTGGTGACCTCCCATTCTGCCGCTCACTGCTCTGGACAACGAGGCACCATTATATCCCTCTTGCTCACTGCTTCATAAGCTCTAGGAAGGAAGGAATCACTGCTGTCATGTCACATCTCCAGGGCCGACTACAGAGCCTGGCACATAGGTGCTCAATAAATATTTAAAGGATGGTTGTCTGTTTAGGAATCAGATTAAAAGAGAGAAGTCACAGCTTCCATTCCCGTAAGCCCGTAAGCCCAAAGCAGATACTTCTTCCACTGGCGACAAAATATTTTCTGTTAATTGTTCCTCAAAGAGGTCACAGCAGGAAATGATATTTTAATGGGAAATCCAGGCTAATAAGATCCACATATTCACATGAAGACTCAAATATGCATAAGTAAAACTTTATAGAAGACTGCTGTGTTATTGTCAAGGTCACTCAGCAATTTCTAGTTTATGACTGAGTCTCTTCCAAGTGAATTCACTATCTTTTAGTGATAACAATAACAATAAAAATAACAATAAATTAGTTATTTATTGCCACTATTCATGATGTTAAATAAATTATGACATATCATAGCATGTAAAATTATGCATGCTATACAAAAGAGGAAAAAAGGACTTTTGTTTTTCATGGAAGGAACATTCTACGTTGGTTTAAGTGCCTCTTGCCGCATCTGCTCCTGACCCTGGGCTCCCAGTGCGGTGCAGCTTGTCCTGCCTGGCCACTGCTCTCCTCCCTAGGACTTGCCTGGTCATGGGGGATCAGCTGGCGGCCCTGGGGATATTTGGGTCCTGCAATACCCATGATCCTGAGGGCCTTACATTGTGCATCACCCTCATTTCAAATGAGGGTCTCTTCTGGTTCACAAAGTCTTTTGGCCTCTAGGAAGCCCAAGAAATCTCAGCTGCCTCCTCTGTGCCATCTCAGGGTGTGAGTGTCTATGAGGGTCCCATGGGCCCATCACCAGTGCTGTTGCTATCACCTAGGCACCCCATCCCTGCAATGCCAGGCTCCCTTGGGGAAGCTTGTACTCTTTCTAGGATATTCCCTGGCAAGCCAGGCCCAGCTGACTTTCTCTGTTTTTCTACCAACTCTCCTTGGGGGTCCTACTATTTTATATACTGCCAAGGCGCAAAGAAATGAGGCATGGAGTTGGTCTCAGTGACCTGGTGGCATGCTAACTCTGGTGTTGTGTCCTCTCAACTCCTCACTACTTTGTGACTTAATTCTATAAGCTTCCTGAGCTCAATCCTCTTAGCTTGGACTTTCTTTTCCTTTCCTTTTGTTTTTAATTCAAAATTCAACCTTCCCTACCTCTGACTAATCAAGAGCATTTTGGCTTTTGAGGATTATTTTTCCTCTGGGTATAAAGACATTTTATTTGAAACCCAAGGCCAAGCAATGGCTTCTTTGTTTAGGAAGTATCTGCCCTCCCCTTATCCAGGAAAGTGAACCTCATGTACATGGCTCAATTTTTACTAGTGGGAAGGATAAGTTCAAAGAAGAGAGATGGATGAGGGCAGACAGGGAAGGAAATTTAATATCCAAAAATATTTTTTATCCGATTTGTACTAATAACTTATATTGCATTTGTGTTGTATTTATATGATGTTTTACAGTGTGCAAAGTGTGTTAGGGTATGTTGTTTTGAAGTAGTACAGAATCATGGTTAAAAGCTCAATCCTTATTCATGGGTTGTAATCATGGGTCAGCCAGTCACCAGCAATGTGATATCAGATGAGCTAATTTAACTTTCTTCATCTGATAAATGCAGATAAAGGGACCTAATGACAGAACAAACTCACAAGGTGACTTCATCTATGTAAAGAACATGGTACTGGTACGTGGTATTTATTGCCATGACTTTTACTTCAAGAACAGGAAGAACATTTATAAGAGTCACACTATTGTTTCTTTATGCCAATATTAATCTGTTAGGAGCCTGCCTTCTGTCAGATGTTTTTCACACTCTATCCTCAATCATAGATTTCTTCCCTTCTGCCTAGAATTAGGTAAAGAAATCAAGGTCTTTACATGCTAAAATACTTGGCAGTTCACATGCATCGCCACCTATCAGGTCATTCTGCCTGACCCTGCGCTGCCTCCAGGCCAGGCAGGGTCTGTGGTTTTCCTGACCAGTGCTGAGAGCTCTGCTTCCTGATTGGAGGCAGACAGCAAGGAGTGGTTCCAGACTTCACTGAACCTGAAGCATCACAGATGTGCCCTGCATTTCTGCTTCCCCACCCAGGAACACTCCCTTCCTCCTTGCTTTTTCTGAGCCAACCTCAAGGAATCCACAAGTCAGGAAGGGACTTGATGTTTGGAACATTTCTATTTTGTAGAGCGTACTTCTCACGTTTAAGCAAAGGCCTGCTGCAGAAACAAAAGAGCACACCTTAACATCTCAATAAATTATCCTGTTATACATTGAATAAATTGGATAAGTTATAATTATACCAAAATATAATGGAAAGATAAAAACATTTTGAATTACACTTTAATAATTTAACCTAAACCCAATGAAATATATATACCTGTTGATCTAAAAATTTTACTTATAGAAATATATCATAGACACAAAAAGTTAACTAGAAATGGAAATATATACAAGGATATTTATTGCCACTATTCATGATGTTAAATAAATTATGACATATCATAGCATGTAAAATTATTGCATCTACTAAAAGGAGTGAACTAGAGCTATATTACTCTTGGAGGGATTTTCATGAAATACTATTGACTAAGCAAACAAATATTTGGAGAGATGTGCGTAATATTTTTGTAGAACAATAACGCCCCTCTCATGTAAGTGTCTGCATGTATATGTGTATGTGTGTGTGGTTACCATGGGCTGCCTGGGAGTGATGGTAAGGGGGCGAGGACAAAGGAAACATGCTGGATGGAAAGCAAGGATAAACGTATCTGCACTAAAAAGCAGACGTACAGTTGTCAGTTGCCAAGTAAAAATACACACACACACACACACACACACACACACACACACACACACATACAAATTAGGGTGAAAAAAGACAAATGTAATCTGGGCATAGTGGCACATGCCTATAATCTCAGTACTTGGAAGGCTGAGACAGGAGAATTGCAGACTT
>PVJS01043367.1:0-17098 GCA_004027185.1 Glis glis | reverse complement strand
CCCTCCCCCTCCCCCTCTCCCTTTCCCTCTCCCCCTAGACACACATGAAAATATCCCCAAGCTAGGCTGAGCTTCATGGACCAATAAAAGTCTACTTTAGAAGTTTCGAGTCATTTCAGGTCTGTAGGCCTGCAGCAGAAAGAGATGCTAGCAGGTGAGGTTTACATCAAGCAATTTTTCCTCAATCCATACAAACATTTTTTTTTGGGGGGGTGGTACTGGGGATGGAACCCAGGGGTGTTCTACCTCGGAGCTAGCTACACCCCAGCCCTAATTTATTTTTTATTTTGAGACAGGGTCTCATAAAGTTGCCAAGGGCCTTGCTAAGTTGCTGAGGCTGACCTTGAACCTGCGATCCTCCTGTCTTAGTCTCTCAAGTACTGGGATTACAGGCGTGCACCACCACGCCTGGCCATACAAACATTCTTAAAGAATGGAGGTGATGGAAAGAAAGTAAATTAACTCTGCTGGTAAGGAATTGTAGTTCTTCCCAAATGCACTATAAATGATAATATAATGATACATCAATCTAGTCCCCAGTGGGGAAAATACATTATCTTCTGTGGTACATCTGTGCCGCTCAAGCATTTCACAGACAAAAATGAATTCTCATATAGCCCTAGGTAAACCACATACTCTTGCCTTTTAACCCAGGATCTTTAACTGGTAAAGCTCATTCCCTCTGTAGACCACAAATATGTTTATGATGAAGGTCACTTTTAATGGAATATAAAGGGAGTCTGTCTTAACACATAACAAAAATCCTATAATCTGGCCTGTAAACCTGTTGATGAAAAACATAGTGACCAAGAAACAAAATGGGACTTTATTAACCTAAGTACTTGAATCATAATGTCTAAAGTATTAAATGAAATGGTATGATTGACCGATGTGTGCATGTACACTTCTACCACCCTGAAACCCATCAAGATGTATCATTACAATGCACCAATAAAAAAATAAAATAAATAAAAAATAAATAAATAAATGAAATGGTACAACAAAAATTTAGTAACAAACAAACAAAAATACCTTTACATTCCAAATAATCTTTTTCATACTATCTTGAAAAGCTTTGGTTTTTAGATGAGAGCTCAAAAAAACCATTGTAAATAACCTATATGAATCCAATCTAATGTTCATCATGGCAATGTTATTTATAGTAGTAGAAAATAAGAAATTATCTAAATTTTTAATAGCAAATTTACTAAGTCAATATTGTCTGCGTGACTCAAGAACTTATTAAGGCTTGTGACCTATGGCTCTTGGAAACCTAGGTCTAATGATTGAAAGGCAAAGGAAGGTAGATTTGCAGTTACTATACACCCCAACATCATTTTCAACTGAAACCAAAAATTTAAAACCAACAAAATTTTCACTTAAAAACTCATTTTATGTATTTCCCTCTTTAAGTCTTCTTCCCCCCTCCCATCTCCTTCAGTTAGGTCCCCTCCCTCACTCCATTAAGGTTTCTCCTTTGTCTGGAGTCCCTACTGTATCCCAATTTCTCCCTAGCTTCCGCATATGAGACAGAAGAGGGAAACACCTCAATGAACATGATGTATAAACACAAACTTATCAAAGCCATTCACTGTGCTGAGCATGGGAAGGTGGGGAGGGAGAGGGAGTGGGGTGGGAATTGGAGGAGGGCTCGATGAGTACTGTGTGCATGTATGCCTCTATCACCTTGAACTTCTTCAAGATGTATGATTACAATACACCATTTTTTTTAAAAAGTAAATTTCTTATGGATGGCAACAAAAAATTCATTTGAGACTATTTATTAAGCTCCAATTACATGTCAGACATTACTCTAGGTGCCAGGGATATAGATGTGCCTGCAATGGTACTGGAGAAAGTGCATTCCTCTTCTAGGCTATATGGAAGCAGTGACTGGGTGACCACTTGGCAAAGATGTCATAGAGGGAATTCAAATGCGTGAGGTGGCAATGCTCTAGATGACTCACTTCTGAGTCTGGAAATCTCCCATTCCTACCACCCCCTCTCACCACTGCCCACCTCCCCTTCTACAATCCCCTGGAAAGCAGAAACTGATTGCAGTAATTTACATGATGGGTCCTTTTGAACAGTGATCCCAGGGAGAGTGAACAAGACAGAGAGGAAGGAATGCAAGTTGTGCCATTGTCCTATTTACTCTCATGGGTAACTGGGATTCACTTCCTCCAGAACCTTCTGAGAGCATACATAGTGAATTCAGAACTTTCTATTGGCGGGATGAGGAGGACAGCCTCTCTCCTCCAGGTCCCTCCCCCGCAGTTGTCAAGAGTTGCCACATGGACTGCCAACTCCCTTGCACTTCCAGTTTGTGCATACCAGGGTGGTGATGGACTCCTGGGTAGAATGCCATGACAGGTGTGGCAGCTGGGGCAGGTTGGTATCGGGTTATACCCGCACAAAGCTGGCTGCTGCAGCAGTGCCTTGAGTTAGTTTTGCAGAAAAGATGTAAGGCTGAATGTAAGAAGTGACACCACCATTAAGATTCCTCTAGACCATATGAGACCATGATAATGACAACAGTAGTTAACATTTATTGAGTTATATACATTGAGTCACAATGTATTATGCAAAGACACTTTCCACACATTTTGTCATTTAACCCTCAAAATTAGTTCCCTGGTATGGATTATACTTTCACCTCAAATTTAAATGCAAGGAAATAGCTTTCTGGAAGCTAAGTGGTCTGTTTGCCTGAGGTCATCAGTCAATGGCGGACAGGGATGAGACTGAAGGATTGGCTGCTGAGTGCTAGAATGTTGCCCCTTCAGGTGCCTATAACTGTCCAAATGTCTCCTAAATGAGAAAATAGACATAGGAATCTGTGTGATGCTTTTGAGATTAGCTGAGTGTCTGTTCTTCCCAGTGAATAATGGTTCTTGAGAGCAGGAACCATGTCTGACCCTAACAGAATGGAATTTTCCAGAAGGCAGAACATAGTGGTTAAGAATGTTGACTTAATGTCAGATGGCCTGGGTTAGAGCCCCACCTTTGATACCTACTAGTTACACGGTCTTAAGCAAACTATGTAATAATCTTTCTAAGCCACAGTTTCCTTATCTGTAAAAATGCATAGTCTATCACAGGGCTTTTGTGAAAATTACATGACACATATAAAAGCATTCATTACTAGTACCTGGCACATAGAAAACATAATAAATATTATCATTATTATTGGAAATTCTATACTTTTAGTGTTTACATTATATTTGAAGTTTCTAAGCTAGACTCAAAGACCATTGAAGGGTGTTCTGTGGCACACCTAGAAAAATCTCCAAAACATAAAGCATCCAGAAAAATGTTATCTGGCACCTAGCTGATGCTCAACAAATATTTGTTGAATTTTAAATGAAACAATGACCATGCATGCTTTTGACAGGAATCACTAGCCCATACCCCCAAAATAAACACATGACAGATTAGTAGCTAATATCTGATAAGGAAAAAATATCAGTGACTCAAGTTCTAACTGTAAACAAAGAAGAAACACAGCTATGTAACCTAGGGAGGGTGCAAAACCATAAAACACAGCCAGAAATTTGGGAATCACTTTCCAGACAGTGTGATCAGGCTGCAGGTGTAGGTCAGTGGTAGAGTACTCGACTACCATGCACAAGGCCCTGGTTCAATCTCTAATGCCACATACACACACACATACACACACACACACACACACACACACACACACACACACACAAAGATTGCTCATTAATCAGCAAACCACATTGTAAAGTTCAGTTTAACCTCAGTCTGCTTGCTTTCTGGCCAACTAATCTGGGCAGACTTTTTAATCACACTGGGTGGAAGATGAATACAGTGTTCATTTGGCATCATTACAATAACTACCCTGGTGCTGGTAATATTCTTTAGATGGCCCACGATGATGCTTAGTGCCTAAGCAGCACATTCAGAGTTTGATTTAGCTTTTTGAGTATCTGCAGGTTCAGTTTTCAACAGAGTTTTACGTTATATAACTATCTCAGCTTCTGCTTCAGAAGGTGAACTTTGACTCTTCAAATTAACTCCTGATTCAGGTCCTCAGGAGCAGAGGTGCTTGTACCTAGATTTGGTTCCCACAAATACCTTGGGATGTAAGGATGACACTTGAGTTCCCTGGACACTTGGCAGGAGAAAGAAGGTTCTGAGCTTAAGTAGGTGGTCATTGAAAAGACAGATACAGTCTCTGAAAATCAGGTGAGGTTTTCTTTCCCCCCAAGTCCTTCTCAGCTTTACCCTATTGCTGCCCATATTTCACTGGGTGGCTCTGTCTCCCCTTACCAAACCCCACTGTGGGTGGGATTTCTGAGAAGGGTTTGAAAGGAAGGTATTAAACAAAGGGAAAATGCAAGATGATGAACATAGGGCTCGTGAAAGGAAATGAGAGAGGAATAAGCCGGGTCCATGGTCATGAACTACGCTGTTCAAGACATGCACAAATCAGGATTGAATTAGCACAGGCTGGAAAGGTACTTTAAATGTACAAAATAATTCAGTATAACATAGTCAGTGCTAAGATGGATAATGTTTAGGAATACAGAGGAGGGGCACTGAAAGGAAAGAAGGATAAACAGAAATGAATTATCAAAATACAGTCCATATAACATGTACCTTTTTGCAGACATGAATAGCATGATCAAAGCGTGTAACTGGCACAAAGACATTCATGTAGGTAGTAGGACATGGAGGACATTCAAGGCTTAGTCATGGATTTAAATTTTCGGACTCCAAATCTTGTGTGTTTTTCCAGTAATGATAGGAAGCTGAAGGCATGCAAAGTTAGTTCATTATCAATATATTCCAGAAAAAAAAAACTGAAATGTAGCCAGGAGTGGTGGTACATGCTTGTAATCCCAGTACTTGGGAGGCTGAGACAGGAGTATTGCAGGTTCAAGGCCAGCATCAGCAATTCAGCAAGGCCCTCACCAACTTAGTGAGACCTTGTTTTAAATTTAAAAATGAAAGAAAAGGGCTGGGGAGGTAGAATGCCTCTGGGTTCAATCTCTAGTACCACAACAAAAACAAAAAAAATTGAAAGCAAAACTAAAATGTACCCAGCACATAACAAGTCAAAACAAAAATAAAACTATAATGTATTATGTTAATAAAGTCTTAGAGTAATAAAAATGTTAATAACTATCATTTGTAATACTAATACTAATGTATATTTTTTAGGGACACAGAGGAGGGGCATTGAAAGGAAAGAAAGGGCAATCAGAAATGAATTAATATCAGAATACAGTTCATATAACATGTACTTATATGTAGACATGAATAGCATGATCAAAGCTTGTATCTGGCACAAGGACATTCATGTAGTTAGTAGGACATTTCAGGGCTTAGTCTTGGATCTAAATTTTCTGTAACTAATATTTACAGAACATTAACTGTAAGCCAAGGTCAATGCTTAACACTTAACATGGATTATCTCATTTATTCTATTAGCCCCTTCTGACAAACACAAAATATGGTGCTTAGGTTAGGTGACATACCTAAAGTCCCACACGACCAGAACATGAGCTTGCCTGACTGTAAAACCATGGTCTCAATAGCTACCTCCCAAACTTCTTACTGTACTGTACATTCAAAGTGCTGCATGTAATTCAGAACAGATACACATTCTTTCTTTTCTTGTGTGCACACATGGAGAACTAGACAAAGAAGATGATGACACAGCAAAGGCTCCACATATAAGCTGCTGAAAAGGACAGGGTCCCTTGCTATGGGTCAGGATCTGTAGATGCTATGACCACGCAGGTCAGTAGGCACTACTCTGCTGAAGGTTGACAGATCACCAGCCTCTCAGAGCTTCTCATTTAGATACCTCTGTGGCATCATTACTGCCAAAAGAGGTCTTCCCAGGTAACTGGATGACACCAGTGTGTGACTTGACGTCAAGTGAGTCACTTGACTGTCATCCTGCAGCAGGCACCTCAGTGCAGATCAGGTTCACCCCGTGGGAGTCCTGCAAGGTTCCTGGTGAATCTTATATTGATTCTGAAATGACTGCACTTGACACCCAGAGCTGACTAATATTTATGTGCCACCAAGGTAGGTACCCAGCTAGCCATTTTGCATAGTTGTGAGGAAAGTGATGGACAGAAAAAATAACTGGACACTAAGATGAATAACTGGACACCTGCATATATCATGTCTAGACTCCAGTGAGAGAGAGCAAAATAAGAGCATGAGTGTTTCTATTGCCTGCCTTTGAGGACATACAGGGAGCCTGGCTAATCAAAGCATGCTCCCTGGGCAAAAGCAGCAGAAGGAGCAGCTGCTCTGGAAGATTCTTAAAATTACAGAAGCTCAAGTCCCTCCCAGAGCTCATGAATCAGAATCTGCATTTTAACAGGACCCCCATGCGACTCATATGTACATTAACATTAAAGAAGCCCTGGTGTAGAATATACACATTCTTACTTTTAAGAATTTACTGTTCATTAAATATTTATGCAATTGAAACTTAAATTAACATATAAAAAGGAAAAAATTAATTTAATACCCAGGCAGATTTGTGTGTGTGTGTGTGTGTATGTGTGTGTGTGTGTGTGTGTGTGTGTGTGCGCGTATGCATGCTTGTGTATGGTATTGGGGATTGAATCCAGGGACATTCTACCTCTGAGCTACAACCCCAGCCCTGTTTTATTATTTTTTTTTATTTTGAAACAGGTCTAGTTAAGTTGCAGAATGGGAGAAGATTTTTTTTTTTTTTTTGCAGTACCGGGGATTGAACGCAGGGGCGTTCTACCTCCACGCTACACCCCCGGCCCTATTTTTTATGCTTTATTTTGAAACCGGGTCTCACGAAGTTGTGGAGGGCCTCACTAAGGAGAGAGCGAGAGAGAGAGAGAGAGAGAGAGAGAGAGAGAGAGAGAGGCAGGGAGAGGGAGAGCAAGAGCTGAGGCTGGCCGCGAACCCGGATCCTCCGGTCTCCGCCTCCCGAAGTACTGGGATTACAAGCGTGCGCCACCACGCCCAGCTGGGAGAAGATTTTTGCCAGCTAATCCTCTGACAGAGGACTGATATCTAGAACATACAGAGAACTTTAAAAAATCACCACCAAAAAAACGAATAATCCAATCAAAAAATGGGCAAGTGAACTAAATAGACACTTCACAGAAGAAATACAAATGACCAATAAATTTATGAAAAAATGTTTAACATCATTAGCAATCAGAGAGATGCAAATCAAAACTACTCTGAGATTTCACCTAACCCCAATTAGAATGGCAATCATTAAATACGCAAACAACAACAAATGCTGGAGAGGATGTAGAGAAATAGGAACTCTAATACACTGTTGGTGGGATTGCAAATTAGTGCAACCACTTTGGAAAACAGTGTGGAGGATCCTCAGAAGAATGGGAATGAACCTACCGTATGACCCAGCAATGCCACTTCTAGGCATCTACCCAAAAGAACTGAAACCAAACTACCAGACTAATGCATGCATATGTATGTTTATAGCTGCACAATTCACAATTGCCAGACTTTGGAACCAGCCAAGGTGTCCATCAACAGATGAATGGATTACAAGACTATGGGATATGTACACAATGGAATTTTACACAGACATAAAGAAGAACAAAATTACATCATTTGCAGGGAAATGGAGGGCACTGGAGAACATTATGCTAAGTGAGAATTGTCAGTCACAAAGAGTGAAAAGTTAGATGTTCTCCCTAATATGTGGAAGCTAGGGAGAATGGGACTTAGGACTCCAGACAAAGAAGGAGAAAACTTTAGTTGAGCAAAGAAGGCGACCTCACTGAGGGAGATGGGAGAGGGGAAGAGGGAAATACACTAACGCACACGATGTATATACACAAACTTATCAGAGTCAATCACTATGCTGAGCACGGAAAGGAGGGAAGGGGAAGGGAATAGGGTGGGATTTGAGGGAGGGCCAAATGAGCAATGTGTCCATGCATGCTTCTGATGATCCTGACACTTATCAAAATGTATAACTACAATGCACCAATAAATGAGATGAAATAAAAAAAATCTCATCCTTAGGGAAAAATTTGAACCTAGGTATTCCAGCTCTCAATTCCAAAAGTTTTACTATAAGTCATACTACCTCGTTAGAGAAATGCATACAGTCACATTAACTTGGACTAGTCAGAAAGAGCAGGGTGTGAGCTGAGACTTGAAGAATGGGTAAGGTTTGTAAAAGGAAAATCGTCAGAATACAGGAATTGATATCAGGAAACAAGTGCTTGGAGACAGTCTTGAGAAAGTATTTTACAAGAGAAACCTGAAGAAAATATTTGGATGTAGAATTCACATCCCCACATGAGTGGCAGGAAGTGAAAGAGGACAGAAACCCATCATGGAAGGCTTCAAAGCTGGACCCGTGTGTTGCGCTACTTGGCAACTCAAAGAAAGAGTGGCATAAGGAATACATCTCCAGATAATAAATATTCCAGTTTCATTCATTGAGCTTTTATTGTAGATATTTTAATGTGCACTGGGAAATACGCTTTTAAAATTACATGAATAAATTCCAAGATGTGCTTTAGAAAACTCTCTACTGCACAGTGGCAATTGCACCATCTGTAATTCTGCACCTGCTTCATCAACCGCTGGCTGGGTCCCAGGAGACCTGACTTCACTGTTTTCTGACCAGGGCATATAGCATTTGCCAGAGTACTTGAGAACATACAGGGATGAAGACAGCCTTGGCTAGGAACGCAGATGTTTTTTTTGAGCAGGGCATTGGGTGGATGATTCATCTCTAGATTATCAAGCAGGTAAAGTAAGTGAAGTTGCCAGGGTGAACCTGAAAATATACTCCTAGACCAATGCCATGCACATGGGACATGTTTTTCCACTAAGAGTCGCATATAAGAAGCAACTTGATTCCTAAGCAATTTCTTAACAAAACAGTTGATTGTTGTTTAAGAGTAAGAAATGCAAATGAAACTATACAATACTAAAAAAAAAACCCTAGTTTAACAGTACATGAAGATTAAGAAAAAGAAGAGAAATAAAGGAAATGAAAATTAAAGAAGTAGAGAAGGGACTAAGCCAGTCATATGTGCAAAAAAAAAAAATAAAAGAGAAGGAAAGGTCTTGATAAAAAGATAATTTATTGAGGCTTATCATACTTTTTCAAGTCCATTATCTACTTTAATAATGATCTAACTCCATGTGGTATATATTATACCTATTTCATAGATAAGGAAACTGATATTACTAGAGATTAAATAATTTGTCTAAGATACATTGATATAAATGGTGGAGGTAGAATTCAAGCATTCAGTCCACTCAACTCCTGGGAGATACTACTCAACATCATTCAGTCTCTAGATTACTTACCTTCTCTACCATTAACAGTTACTTCCTCATCTGAAAAATTAGGTAGTAATTGTAAAGCTGCTGAATACAATGAATTCGACAAATAATAGCTATCATTATAGGAGTCCTTTGAAAAGGATCAGTTAACTCAGTGCTAATAACTATTATTCTAACTTTCTCCCTGGTTGCTTGTTTGAGGATCATAAATTCTCAGGAATTCTTGTCATTTCAGTAAAGAATCCTCAAATCCATCGGGTACCAAACATTTTGGAGACTGAATCAATAATATCTCCTGCTGGGCGTGGTGGTACACACTTGTAATCCCAGTACTTGGGAGGCTGAGATAGGAGGATCACAGGTTCTAGGCCAGTGCACAATAATTTAGTGAGACCCTGCTTCAAAATAAAAAAATAGCTGGACATGGCGGTGCATGCCTATAATCCTAGCACTTGAGAGGCTGAGATAGGAGGACCACAGGTTCAAGGACAACTTGGGCAATGTAGTGAGACTCTCAGCAACCTAGCAAGACCCTGTTTTCAAACAAAAACTAAAAAGGGCTGAGAGTGTAGCTAAGAGGTAGAATGCCTCTGGGTTCAATCCCTAATACCACAAAAACAAACAAACAAACAAACAAACAAACAAACAAACAAACGGCTAGGTTGGAGGTATAGTTCACAGGTAGAATGCCCCTGACTTCAATCCCCAGTACAATTAAAAACTAATCTCTTACATATATGTTCTAGTAAATGTTACATGTATATAGGTTATACTGTGGCTAATTAAAGATTATCAATGTGTCATTGTATCATTAACATTATCTCTATCAGCAGAACCTAAAAGTACAAGCCCTCTTAGGTAGTTAAAAAGGGGGGTCCTTGTAGTAGTCAAAAGGCTTGGGAATGACTGTGAATGTAATTCTTATAGTATCATACACTGAAGAGAACAGAGAGGCCAGCTAGCTGGGCCTACATCTGACCTTTCTTCATCTTCCATCAGTGAGCCCCACCCCTGCCTTCTTTTTTTTTTTTTTTTTTTGCAGTACCGGGGATTGAACCCAGGGGCGTTCTACCTCCGCGCTACACCCCCGGCCCTATTTTTTTATACTTTATTTTGAAACCGGGTCTCGCGAAGTTCCCTGCCTTCTTAATGATTGTCTTCCCTCCTAGCCATTCTGTTCATGGCAAAGAAATGTGATTTTTTTTTCTAATGGAAAAATTGGCTTAAAATCATTTAACTGGCCTTACCGCCTTCAAACTAAAAATCAAACTCCACCTGGGTATAAAGGTCCTTCTGTGATCTGCGCCCTCCCTAACAATCAAGGCCCCACCAGAAACTTCAGCCTATTGAGCTACTTCCCCTTCCTCTCACCGGCTGAGAGTTCCTCTCACTGGCCTACTTTTCTACTCCCTGTTCTTTCTTTCCAGTCTTCAGGGCTGACTTCTCTAACATCTTAGCTTTGACGTTTCTTCTCCCAGGGAGCCTCCTCTGATCATCCTGTCAAGCTGAATTCCTCCCTTAGCAGCCTAGAGGACTCCCATAGTATTGATTACATTGCATTACAATGGCCGCATAACCAGATTCTGAGCTCTGTGAGGATGGAAATTAGGTCCGACTTTTACTCCAAGCCACCATGCCTGGCACACAGCATAGCAGGTGCTCAGTAAAGATCCGCTGAGTACATTAAAACCCCATAACAATCCTATCTCCAAAGGTGGGAAAAGCACAGGGTTCCCCCCTCCTTTTAGGTTATTTTAATTCTCTGCAGAAGAAAAGTACAAATCAATAAATCTATAGTCAGATCGTTAAGCACAGAGACAAAAGGATGAAGAGAACAGTCATTAAAATCGACTGCAAGGAGCCAGCAGCCCCAGCAGCAAGTCCTGGGATGCTTGGCCCCGTCTCTTACCCTCAGGCCCTGGCTTTTCCCACCCAGCCAGCGGAACTGATACCAGTTGCTCAGTTTTTCATTTCTACAAGAACTTCAGGGTCCCTCAATAAGTTTTATAAGAAACTGCTGACAAAATTTATAGTTTTTCCTTGTCCATTTCTTATTTTTTAAAAATTGTTTTATTGGTGCATTGCAAATATACATCACAGTGAGGTACAATGTGTTAAAAACATTCATGCACACAGCTCTTTGTGTATTTCCCTCTACACACCACTCACCCCCCACTTCCTCCCCACACGAGTTAGTGAGATTGCTAGTAAGAACTTCACGTATTGCTGTAGTAGTATTTGAACTGTTTCCTTCTTCAGTCCTCCCTCTTCCCCTCCCTAAGTCTCTCCCTTAGTCCTCTTCAACTACCCTCAGGTCTCTCCCTGGGCATTGCTTTAGATGTAGAGTTTTCCCCATTACCCATGAGTTCTACCTCCAGGGTTTCAAACAAATTTGGATTGAAAATATTTAAAACAGTAAAATTATAGCTGTACTGAACATGTATAGACATTTCCCTTTGTCATTATTCCCTAACGAATACAGCATAACAACTGCTTATATAGCAATTTACATTGCATTGGGTATTATTGTAAGTAATCTAATGATATTTTATAAGTAACCTAGTGCTATTATCATAATCTAGTAATATTTTGAAGTATACAGAAGAACAGTATGAAGGCTCCTAAAAAGAAAATTAAAAATAGAAATACTATATAATTTAGCAATCCCACTTTGGAGTATATATCCAGAGAAAATGAAATCAGCGTACCAAAGATATCCCCACATACCCATGTTTATGGCAACACTATTAACAACAGCTAAGATATGGAATCAACCCAAGTGCTCATCAACAGATGAATGGATAAAGAGAATGTGCTATCTTTATGTAAATAAAGAAAACGTGGTGTGGTGTGTGTGTGTGTGTGTGTGTGTGTATTATTCAGTGAAATATTATTCAGCCACAAAGAAGAGTAAAATCCTGTTATTTGCAAAAACCTGGAACTGGAGGACACTATAGGAAGTGAAGTAAATCTGACCCAGAAAGACAAGTGCTGCATATGTGGAAGCTAAAAAACGTTAATTTGAATGGCAAGTAGATTTCTAAAATTGGGGGGGGGTGGCTATAAGGAGGCTGAATTTGATCAGCAGCATAAAATCTAGAAAAGTATCATGCTATTTGCATGTGTTGAAATATCACACTAATATGTACAATATGTGTTAATCAAAAATAAAATATTTTAAAATAGAGTATACAAGAGCATGTTCATAGGTTTTATAAAAACACCATGGCATTTTATATAAGGGACTTTAGCATCTACAGATTTTGGTATCTGCAGGGGGGATATCCTAGAACCAATCCCTCATGGGAACCAAGGGATGACTGTACTTTGTTTTAACATGAGAATTATATAGTATGAATGCTTGAGTGTGCACGAATTATTTTAATGCCTTTCTAATTGTTTTTCAGAATGTATCCCAAAAAGATTTAGTTCATTGTCATGGATTATACTCATTTTGCAGATAGAAACCTGGAGACTGAGGGGTCAAGGGATGACCTACTCTTGAGCACATAACACAGTTTTGGAAGAGGCTTGTTTTCTTTTTCTAATTCCACTCTTTCCCTTTTCCCCATCACACTTTCCCCCATCATTCTCACATCATCTTCAGTGTTTTATTGTGTTTGGTGTCTTTCTAAGTCTATGTTCTTCTCCTAAACTTTAAGCTCCTTGTAGGCATAGTTGAAGCCTTACTTTTCTTTTCATCCTTGATTAGGACCCAGAACTATGTAGGCATACAAAAAATGTTACTGAAATTTTTTCCCGACTCCTGTAAATATTCTGCCAACCATGTTCTTAGGCCTACTGTCAAGGAAATACTCCTGTCTTATGATTTACTGAAGAGAAATCTTAGCTTCAAAATAAAAAGCTTAAATATTTTCTAGTACCCTACACCTCTCCCCACTTGATTCTACTCTCTTTCCCCAAAGCTGGGGATTAATTTTACTAATATTATGCTCCATTTAACTTCTTCAGTGAAATGGAGATACTATCTTCTCAAAGAAGTGCAGAGTACCTCTCAACATCAAAAAGTCCTAGATTTTTCCCTTTGAAGTTCCAGAGAGACAAGATTGGCACATAGGTGTCTCCTAGAAACACCAACACCAACTCAAAGGAGTAAGAGCAATCCTCTGATGCCTTACCTTTAAATAATTCATCCAGTATATCTACATGACTTAATTTTTTAGTTTTTGCTTTTACACTAGGGGACTCACTTAAACACATTTTCAAGTAACTAAGATCTTCTAGATTGGAATGCAGATGCAGATCTGTCAGGAAACGAATGGGTGGCTGCCACATCCTAAAAGAGGCTGCTAGACAGAAAGGGACAGCTGAAGGTTTCATAGGGGCTTAGTCACATGGTTCCATAGTAACAGGGAATGAGTAGAGAGGAGAAAACAAAAATAAAAATAAAAGCAACTGTTCAATTAGTGCGGATGGAGGGAAACATCCCGTAAGCTAATTGATTATAGCTATCATGACAGCTGATTACAGTGTTTGCCTGTTAAAAAAAAAAACAGAGAGAGAAAAGCACAAAAGTTAAAAAAAAAACACCCTCATGGTAGTGTTTGGCTGCCTTTCCTTGGTGAAATACCCTTCAAATGGATGATGCAATATAACCCAGCCCTGTTCTGGTAACAAACAGAGTGAACCCAATGATGTGGCAGTGTGGTGGGAAGTGTGATCTGTGGAACAGAGTTAGGCGACCTTCCTGACTAAGGTTTGGAAGGTTTTAGGAGCCAGGTGCAATGTGGCATTATTGTGTGGAATGGCAGAGCCTTTGGGATGTATCTTATTTGTACCCAGATGACTTATACACAATGACATTATTAGGTCTACTGGCCTGCTGTTAAAGGAGACATCTATGTCTAGGTGTTTCTTTGGGAGTGGTTGGGAACAAAGATGGGCAGCCCCGAAACCTTCTCCATACTCCTTCTGGTGCCCATTCTGCTCAAGGAGTTGTAAGGACAAGCGCAGCCCCATACCTTTGCAAAGACAGACAGACAGACAGGTCATAAATAGTAAATTATAATGTAGTAAGTTGAATTCTTTGATTGCACTCCAGGGCTCAGTGGGAAGGGCAACTCACTCTGCTCTGGGCAACTTGGGGTACAGGAGACTTCTCAAACTAGGCCTTAGAACTGGGCTTCTATGGCCATTAGGAGTTTGTCAGAGATGCATTAAACACGACCTAGGAACTGGCAAAGATTAAATTTTCAAACAAAGAACTATATTTTTCATTTATGAGAGTAGGTAAATTACGACTGTGAATTGGAAGGAAAAGGTGTACCAGCAGGGAGATAATGTGCATGCCCTTGTTAAGAAATATCTCAAGCTCTGGAAATGACCTCTCTGTGGCTGGGAGATGGGAAAGTGACATTGGAATTCTCATTTTAGCAAGGTGACTCTGTTGGCAGAGTAGGGAGAGGATTGAGAGGTTGTCCCTGAAAGCTCTGCCTATATTGGACACTCTTGACCCCACAACTGGAGTTCTGTACACTGTGGTCAAGACAATCCTAATGAAAAGAATGACATCTACCTGAATTGTGTATAAGTAACTAAAATCTTTTCTGTTTCCCAAGCTTTTAGCCTATACATGATATCACTGTAAGTGCACTAAATTCTTTATTTGGTTCAACTCTGAAAAACCCTGGGGGATAATTATTACAACCTACAGGTGGAGAGATAAGGTTCTGAGAGCCCTTAGGCTCAGGAAAGACTAAGGTAAATAACCCGGGAAAGCTCACAGTGTTAGGAAGTACCCGATCCTACCCTGAACCTGCATCCCACAAAACCAGTGCCAATGACCACCCCACAGTAACTGCTTATGTGAGAATTCCAGATTCCTAGACTGCCTTGGAATATAAACTCTTTGAAATCAAAGACTAAGTTCAGGATTATTTTTGAGTCTCTACGCAAGCTGTCACCCACTTAAAAGAATAATAACATCATTTGTAGAACAGTGAGAAAAAAGTGAGGAAAGTTTGTCTAACTCAAGACCCCTCTCCACTGTGGCCCAAGGGACAGTATCCCTGGTGAAGGTAGCATTCAAGCTGCCTCCTCTGCCAAATGCTTATCCCTCTCTCACAAGTGAAACAACAAACCCACCCTGCTAGCCTAAGAGACCTCAGGGCTGTAAGTTTATAGCCTTAATTTCCTATAAGTTTACAGCTTTAATTCCTATAAGTTTGTTGGTCAGATTAATTCCTTTTAGAGGTAGAGAACTGGGCACTGAGGAAGGGAAAACTCTGTTAAGGAAGAAATTAGCTGGGCTTATAGCACACGAAACACGAGTCTCAGAATTCAACAACTTGTTCAAAACCAGACTCTGACAGATATGCTTTAACCAGCATATTTGGATATCTTATAAGGACAGGAAGAAAAGAGAGAGACCTGTGAGCAAAGATATAAGGGCACTGAGACAGCAAAACCAAGACCAGTATGAATGCACAAATTCATTCATTCATTCAACAGATATTTATTATTGAGCAACTAATTTTTATATGCATAGCTCTGATATACATGACATTCTATTACCACAGTTTAATTAGATAACACCTGTCTCAGTTAAAATTCTCACTGCTGTAATCTAAAATGACTGTACAACTTAGAGGAAGCAAGATTTATTTGCTCAGTTTTTGGAGATTTTAGGGTTCAGTCCACATCAGGCTGGGTCTGCAGAGCTCAGGACATGGCAGCAGGAAACAGAGAGAGGGAGAGAACACAAGGTCTCTGCTCCTCATATCATGGAGGCTGGAAGCAGAGAGAGAGAGCAGAGGGAGGAGAGAACTTGTACCATCCCCAAGGTCACACCCCCAAGGACACCTACTTAACAACCAAGTCCTGCTTCCAACATTGCTACCTTGTTTCTGTGAGGGCTAGGGGGACATTCTAAATCCAAACCATTACAACACCAGTCCCCCCCAATACAATTCTAATTTCAGCTGCATCACTATATTAGCTGGGAGTGACTGAATAAAAACACAAACTTGCTACTAGCTCTTTGGTTCATGAATTACTACCTAATACCACACGTGCATCATGATCATTGGCTCATCTTGCCAATTCCTCCCAGGTCTATTGGTTACTCAGCACATGTTATTCAGTTTATACACAGACAGAAAACCATGTGCCTGTTTGGCCTCTTTGTCTCCAATGATAAACCAAAATGACATTTTACACAAATGGATAATCCAAAGAAGGACTTTACCAACAAAGATGAAAGTGTAGCAAAGAAACATAAAGTGATAATTCATGTGAGTTCAATGAATTACAGAA
Organism: Glis glis; assembly: GCA_004027185.1. Classification (NCBI taxonomy): domain Eukaryota; kingdom Metazoa; phylum Chordata; class Mammalia; order Rodentia; family Gliridae; genus Glis; species Glis glis. Next base: position 511 of record PVJS01043367.1, on the reverse strand, counting down.
GAGATAGCTGACCACTGGAATGTCGATACTGTCACCCTTGAGAACTTCCAGATATTCCTCCAGAGGAACTTAGAAAAGGCAAATTGAAGAACATAAATGAGGAAAGTGGTTGGGATGAAAGAATGTAGGTGTCCCAAAGGAAATGTCACTGGTAAAAAGCTTCATGTTAAAGGAATTCTTGTAGGTAGTTCTTAATACTGCAAGTGCAAATGAAATGTTGATCCGTATGGTGCAGGCTGAGTGGGGACACAAATGGGTCTCCAATGACAATGGAGAACCCTCAGAGGTGCTAGGGAAGGGATACAAGGGAATGGGAAGGGTAAGAAAGTAGTGAATCCATGGAATTACTGTCATAAACAATGTGTATATGTGAGATTATACCAACATCATTCTCAGTGCTACATGTGGGGGGGAGGCGGGGGGGAGGCGGGGGGGAGGGACACCAAGAGCTGTGTGCATGTATGTTAACACCAAACTGATACTCATTGTGAAGTGAGACTACAATGCACCA
>PVJS01043366.1:0-17098 GCA_004027185.1 Glis glis | reverse complement strand
CCCCACCATCACCAGTGATACCATCACTGGTGAATTCAGAAAAATGGTAGGGCCTCCTGATTCATGTCTCGGTTCTCCTCCAATTACTTGGCATCGCACTTTCAGTAACACATCAGATCATTTGGAGAAATGTAGGTGAAAACAAGATAAAAACTAATGTTCTTCAAGGGAGGGAGTATGTTCAAAAGAAAGGATCACCTGTCCATCACATCACATCACATTACATAGACCCTTGACCAGGGTCAACATATCAACCAGTTTCTTCTCTAGTAGCCCAACCAGCGCTCACCAGGATCTCTCCTGTCATCCACAGCCCTCAGGAACTAAAATGGCCCTGCATTTTGGAGGATTGTGTGAGCAATAAAAGTACAGAGAAGCATGACATCATGTGCTAATTTCCCTCAGTTTTCATTGAGATTTGATCACAGAGAAGTGTCCCTTGCAAAGACAACATGGACAACTCACTAGCATCATTCCACGACCCAGAAAGTACCTCCCATAAACACACCACCTTATTTCATTCATGAGACTATTGGGGGAAAATGCAAATAGACATTGCTACAGGGACATATAATATCTTACGAGCTGGGAATCACTCAAATTTCATTCTGTTCCACCATTGTATAACTCTATGATCTGTCTGTAATATAAATTTTTTCCCCCAGGAAAATACTTTAGTACCTTAAACTGTCCAAAACCCATTTGATGTCTAGACATTCTTTTTCAATCATCAAATAACGAGTCTCTGGGGGAAAGACTTTTCCAACTGATGTGTGCTATAGGTTGTTTCTTGACTGGCTGCTTTCTGCACCGGAGGTGCTCTTGATCATACCTACACTTGAAAAGACTACCCAAAGTCACATCTAATTAACACTGGCTCTGTATATCAAAAGGCTCTCTTACGACTTCTTATGCTCCATGCAGGTGATTTCTTTTAGATCTTGCCAATCTATTAAATATATTGTAAAGGCAACAAAGTCTAATATCTAAAATATGCATATTACCTAAACCCTTGAAGTGCCCCCTTCGACTTGCTTCCAGTCACAGACTCACATCGCCTCTTCTTTGTAAGCAGCCCTGCCTGATTCAAGAATCAAATACTTTTTACAATGTGCATATTCATCATCGGGGTGCAGCATATTTTAAGTCTGTCAGAATCAAATTTTAAGGAGCCAGATCATATCAGTTGTTTAATATCTTTTTCAGAGTTCCTGTTGAAATGTTGTATTTATGTATCTGAAAACATTATCATGATTTTGAAAAAAAAAACCTCGATAGATGTTTGAATTTGAATAAGTCTCTGAGCAAAAAATAAGACTTAGGGTAATAAAACAGGGAAAAATGATGTAAAAGTTTCTTATGAGAAACTCCTTATCCAATTGATCACATGCATAAACCTTGATATTTTAAGGATGTTACTAATTATTCCTCATTAATCAGATCTTCAGAACCGTCATTCACAGGACTGCCTGAGTGATCTTCCTAAAACCTTGGTCAGGTGCCATTTCTTCCCTTCCCCTCAGTCTGCAGGAGATGGCAGCCTGCAGAATAAAGTTGAAATAGCCGGGCATGATGGCACACGCTTGTAATCCCAGTACTTGGGATGCTGAGACCAGAGGATTCGGGTTCGCGGCCAGCCTCAGCTACTTAGTGAGGCCCTTCGCAACTTAGTGAGACCCTGTTTCAAAATAAAGAATTAAAAAAAAGAATAAGCCGGGTATGGTGGCACACACTTGTAAGCTTGTAATCCCAGTACTTTGGGAGGCGGAGACCGGAGGATCTGGGTTCGCGGCCAGCCTCAGCTCGCTCTCTCTCTCTTTCTCTCTCTCTCTCCCCTTCTCTCTACTTAGTGAGGCCCTCCGCAACTTCGTGAGACCCGGTTTCAAAATAAAGGATAAAAAATAGGGCCGGGGGTGTAGCACGGAGGTAGAACGCCACTGGGTTCAATCCCCGGTACCGCAAAAACAAAAACAAAAACAAAAACAAAAAAAAGAATAAAGTTGAAATGCAATCTCACTACCTCTGTGGTCTAGTCCCTAGCTGTTCTGGCCCCACCTCCCACCACATTTGATCAGGTTCACCACTTACACTCTTTCCTCTGCATGGTAAGCATATCCATCCCTCCCGCCTTTCCTCATAAGGTAGCAAAAATCTGCAGTCGTGAACACCACTGATTTATGGAGCCAAAGGCAGCTGCAGTCAGAACCGGTCCCTCCTCATTCTGGCTCCACTGTAAGATATCTAATCTCTTTTGATACATATTTCACTTTAACTTCTGTCTTAGAACTGATTTTTTTTGGGGGGGTACTGGGGATTGAACCCAGGGGCATTCTACCTCCGCGCTACACCCCCAGCCCTATTTTTTTTCTTTATTTTGAAACAGGGTGTCACTAAGTTGCGGAGGGCCTCACTAAGTAGCTGAGGCTGGCCATGTCTTGTCTCAGCCTCCCAAGTAGTGGGATTACAAGCATGCACCACCACGCCTGGCTAGAACGGATTTCTGATTTCTTCATTACCACGTAAATGCTTGGAGAAAAACTAGTTTCTTATTCAAATTTGTCTTCTCCCAATACTTAGGCCAGTTGCATTCAGATAAGATGTCCTGGAGGTTTTCTTGAGTGTTTCAGAAGTGAGACCCCTTATGCAGAGGTCTCTAGCTCTTTCTGGAATCAATGTCATTCTGAAAATGACCATTTCTAGTTTCATGTTTGTGTTTATGCTTTCTTCAACAGCAAAAACAAAACAAAACAAAAAAAATTACTCCAGTGTTCTGCCCATGAGGAACTGGAGATGAACATAGGAATTAAACTTAGGTTATTTGTGTAGTTTTCATTTTTATTTAAACTAACTGGTATTAACTATATTTTGTTTGCACCACCTTATTAGTTAAGCCACTCTTAATTTTTTTTTTTTTTTGCTGTACTGGGGATTGAACCCAGGGGCGTTCTACCTCCGCACTACACCCCCGGCCCTAATTTTTATACTTTATTTTGAAACCGGGTCTCACGAAGTTGCGGAGGGCCTCACTAAGTAGAGAGAGAAAGAGAGACAGGGGGAGAGAGAGAGAGAGCTGAGGCTGGCCGTGAACCCGGATCCTCCAGTCTCTGCCTCCCAAAGTACTGGGATTACAAGCGTGCGCCACCACGCCCGGCCTCACTCTTAATTTTTAAATAAAGGTAGATTCCATGTAACATAAAATGTACCATTTAAAAATATATAGTTCAATGGCTTTTTTTTTCATTCATGAATGTGGTGCTAACATCACTAGTATTTAATTCTAGAGCATTCGTTTTCCCCCAAGAAAAAACAATAAGCTATTAGCTGCCATTTCTTTATTCTCTCCCATTTCTCCCTCTCCTGAGCCCCTAGCAATTATTAATCTATTTTCTATCCCTATGATTTTTTTATTCTGGACATTTCCTATAAACTCATACAAATAGAATCACACAATATGTGACCTTTTTTGTGTCTCATTTATTTCACGTATAATATTTTCAAGATCCATCCACATTGTAGCATGTACCAGTACTTCATTTCTTTTCATAGCTGCATAATTTTCCACTGTATGGCTATTTCAAGTTTTGTTTATCCATTCATTCATCGATAGGCATTTGAGTTTTTTCACCTTTTGGCTATTATGAACAATACTTCAATGTACACATTTTAAATGAGCACATAGTTTCGATTCTTCTTGGTATATACATGAGAGTGGAATTTCTGGAAATTCTACATTTAACTTTTTGATGAATTGCCAAATTATTTTCCATAGCAACGGCACCATTTTACATTCCTGACAATAATGCCATAAGGCTTCGGTTTCTTATTTTCTTGCCACCCATCACTTGTTAGTTTCCATTTATTTTTTAGTTCCCCCCATCCTAGTGGGTGAAGTAGAATCTTGCTGTGGCTTCGATTTGCCTTTTCCTAGTGACTAATAATGTCCAGCATTCTTAGTCTGTTGACCATGTATATGTCTTCTTTGGAAAAATGACTGTTCAATTCTCTGTTCATTGTCATGTTGGTTGATTTTTTTGCTTTTGATATGTGTTTTTTATATATTCAGCATAAAAAACTATTACCAGATATATCACATATACAAAAATTGCATTTCATTGTATAGGTTGTCTTTTCACTTTTCTTGATCATCTTTCTTGACAAACAAATGTTTTTTTATTATTCTTATGTACAATTTAACCTTTTCCTTCAGTGTTTTGTGTTTTAGAGATCATCATAAGAGTAATAAAAAATACTGCCTAACCCAAGGTAATGAAGAATATAGCTATGTTTTCTTATAAGAGTTTCATAGTGTTAACTCTTACATTTGGGTCTTTGGTCCATTTTGAGCTATTTTTTTTTACATAATGTGAGGTAAGGTACCAATATGTGGATATTTAGTTTTCTAAGCAACATTCGCTGAAATGTCTAATGTTCCCTATTCACTAATCTTGGAAACTTTGTCAAAAATGAATTAACCACACATGCAGATGCTTATTTCTGAACTCTCAATTCTATTCACTGATCCATAGGTCTATCCCTATTCCACTATTACACTGTTTTTGACTACTGTTGATTTGTATTAATTTTGAAATTAGAAAGTGTGAGACTTCCATATTTGTCTTTCCCAAGATTTTTTTTTTTTGCGGTACCAGGGATTGAACGCAGGGGCGTTCTACCTCTGCGCTACACCCCCGGTCCTATTTTTTATACTTTATTTTGAGACCGGGTCTCATGAAGTTGCGGAGGGCCTCACTAAGTACAGGGAGAGAGAGAGAGAGAGAGCGTGTGCATGCGCATGTGCGCGCGTGCGCGAGCTGAGGCTGGCCACGAACCTGGATCCTCCGGTCTCCGCCTCCCAAAGTACTGGGATTACAAGCGTGCGCCACCACGCCCGGCGCCCAAGATTTTGTAAAAGCCATTTAAGGGTCCTCTGAAATACCACATGAATTAGCATGCCCATTTGTAAATATATATATATATATATATATATATATATATGTATATTTGTAAATATATATATATAATTTTTATATATTTTTAAATAAATATATAATATATATAAATATATATAAATATATTTTAAAATTTAAATATATATATATATGTAAATTATATATATCTCCTATTTGATGACATTACCTCCTTTTTATTTTTGATTGTTTTTATCATGAAATAATTTTAAGTACTTTTTCTGTATCAACTGAAATAATATGTGGTATATTAAATTCATTTTTGTACATGAAACCATTTTTGGTTCCTGGCATAAATAATACTTGATCATGGTATAGAATCTTTTTAATATGATGTTGGATTCATTTTTCAAAAATTTTGTTGAGGGTTTTTGCATCTATATATATAAGATATTGATACATATCTTCTTTTTTGTGATATCTTTATCAAAGAAATGGTCTCGTGGAATGAATCATAAAGCGTTATCTCTCTCTCTCTTTTTTTTTTTGTGGTACTGAGGATTGAACCCAGGGGCATTCTACCTCCGAGCTACACCACCAGCCCTATTTTTTATTCTTTATTTTGAAACAGGGTCTCATTACGTTGCGGAGGGCCTCACTAAGTAGCTGAGGCTGGCCGCGAACCTGGATCCTCCTGTCTCAGCCTCCCAAGTACTGGGATTACAAACGTGTGCCACCACGCCCGGCTCTCTCTCTTTTTTTTAAGTTTGAAAGCAAACACTAGACATAGGAGAGCATCTACAAGACTTGTCATTATTTAGAAACTCTCTATTCATAGTGATTTTTTTAACCAGAAAAGTAAATATTAATTAATTTTTCTACCAAAGAAATTGCAATGTTCTAAAAATTATTTTCCTAGAGTGTCTTTCAATTGTGTCTTCTGCTTATGCATCATAATGTTAATAGTAAGCATAGAAAAACCACCAAATTTTTATAATCCAAATTTCTATTTTTCTTCAGGTTGCATTTAAGTCATAAATTATTCACTGAAAAGGGGTATTTGGGGAGCTAAGTGCTAATTAGGATATTTTTTGCAATTTGACCCTCAGATTGTCCCTTAGTTAATTAGCATTAATCGAAGTATATTTCAATGCTATAAATTTAATGGTTTAATATCACTAACGTGGTTCAAACAATAAATTTACCAAGTTGAAGAACAAGAAGAATTTTTCCTCTAACAGTGGACATTATTTCACAGGTGGAGTGTTCTGCAGTATGTCAGCCCATTTTTCTCTTTGATTGATAGACCTATTATATTATAGTATATAAACGATAAGGCCTCAACTCAGACTCCAGAGTCTAGATCCTCTTTCTTTGTACTTGCTGGAAACTGAGGAAAAGACATGTGACTTTCTGTTTGGTCTGGTTGTGTGCTTCGGTTCGGGTTCTGCATCGCATAGAAGTGTGTTAGGAACTCTAAGTGTCCCCCAAGATTTTCACTCCTTGGTTATTCAATCTAACATGAATGTAAGTAAATATGAAGAAATGTGCCAATAGTATTAAGAATATTAGTCAACTGACCGGAGAGTATGGTAATTATCCGATGAGCTCAGTATGACCACATACGTCCTTAAAATCAGAAGAGGAACAACGGCTAGTCAGAAGATAAGAGGGTCCAAAGAAAGGTGAAAGCCAAGGGAAGATCCATAGGGAATGGGCTGCAGAGTCTGTGGCTATTACTGGCATCAGGAATGCCTTTACTGTTTTGAGCTGAAGTAGTGTTTATCTTGTGAATCTGGCAACCCACGTTGTGTAAGGCAACACCACTAGTGATCGCTTGTGCTCACCTTGAATGAAGTGTCTCCTGAAGGCAAGATTTGGAATGGCCATTTTGCCACTGCTGTGAATAAAAGACAAGAGAGGGTCAAGGTGACTACTGAAAGGGAAGGGCAAACTAAAACCTTGGAAACTTTGTTCAAGACACGGACTGAACTCCAGATATGTCTTGTTCTCATCTCCTGCTTCCACACGTGGAAAGAGCCAGTCCAAGTTTAATGTTTGGGCTGTTACAAAATCCAAGCTTCTATGCATTGTTATGTGCAAGTTAGGAAAATAATTGGGAAAGAATAGAACCCTAAGAATGAAAATGAGGATATGTGGTAAGAGTCAGAGTTCCTAAGCTTCTCTCAGGGGCCAGAAAAAGCCCCAATTATTTTATTTGATGCCATGCTAACATGGAGATGGTATGGTTACAGCTTAGCTTAGTATTTGAGTTGCATGACACTGGATGCTAATATCAATTAAGTTCAAAGATTCACCAGACCTTAGATCAATAAGACAATGATTGAGAAAGAATTGGATTAAATGATGATGTAGGGGGGGATTCAGAGATCTTGTGACTCCCTCATAGGTCAGAGTGTCCCCTCTCTCCTTCATGAGACTTGCTCACACTTGCATGGAAACATCTGGTATTTTCCTTAAAATCAGATCCTACTGCCTTGTTATCTACTCTAACTGAGCTTTGCTAAAACCTTCTCGCCTCCACAAATTTAACTAGAAGGATAATAGAGAATGCTCCTTCAACAAATTATAAAACCAAACCTGAAGAATATTTTCAAATTTATATATATATGTGTGTGTGTATGATTCCAGAATCAGGAAGCCAGCAAGGTAGTCACACACATATAATACATATATTTATGGGTACATATGTGTATATATGTGTATATATGTATGCACATATATATGTGTGTGTGTGTGTGTGTGTGTGTGTGTGTGTGTGTGCGCGCTATACTAATTCATATTGACCAAAATCTTGGGAATGCATGTAGGAATGGGTCTGAGCTTATTTATAAAATGAGGTATGGTCATCACCTTTGGTTCGGTTGGTTTAGTTGATATGATTCCCATGTGCTGGCTAGAATCCCTGGGACATATTTTCATGTTTGCTTGGGTGGATGCCTAAGATCTGAAACCTGGGACTCAAAGGTGGCCTGCACTTAAAAGAAAGAAAATAGTTGAAGTGCCAGGAAATTCTCACTGTCACACACGGAGGGGACTGGCAAGACTTTGGGGTTAGAAGGTTGGGCACCTTTACCATGTGCTACTTCAGGTCCTTTGCTAACCATACCCCCTGAGAAACACGAGAAGACCCTCTTTACCAAGACATTGAGGAAAACACGTGTGAGGACAGCCCTGACATCTGTGGACTTGCTTGCTGGTAATTTGTTTAGGCTTCACGATGCTTAGGAGCGATTGCACTTGAAAGAGGTTCCTGGTTTCCATGGCTATCCAGAGGGGCACAAGCAAAAGAATTACTTTTCATCTCCAGAATCAGGAAGCCAGCAAGGTAGTCAGACCTTCAAGGGTCTGTGACCCTGGTCAATGATCATGCGACTCCTCTGGAGAAAGCAGATTCAGCATTGCTCCGCATTTCCTAAATGATATGTCCAGCTGGTTGTATATGTTGGACATGTTGGGAGAGGGGCAGTTTATGTCCAGTGAACTTAGGCCAGACCTAAAAAAAATCATAAAATACATTTGTTATCCTAAACCAAATCCCCAAACCTGACTTAGTTCACAGATCCAGTACTCATAGAATGAACTGGAAGAAATAGCATAGTGATTGGGTATAATGTAGCAATAACAGCATATGTATCATGACACTTCCTCCAAGCCTATTTCCAAAAGATTTGGAAAAATTTACTACTGGGAAAAGGGAAATATTCATATCTTCTGTGGACTAGTTGATGTTAACTCAGTGCTACACTATTGTTGCCAAACTCAGAGGACTACTATGGTGCATTAGTTAAGTGGAGACTTGTGGGTGTTAGATAATAAATAAATACTTTTTGTGGTACTGGGGATTGAACTCAGGGGCACTCTACCTCTAAGCTATATTCCCACACCTTTTTATTTTGAAACAGGGTCTTGCTAAGTAACTGCATGCTGGCCTTGAACCTGTGATCTTGTCTTAGCCTCCCAAGTATCGGGATAGCAGGCATGTGCCACGTGCCTGTGCCTGACAATAAATAAACAGGTGGCTCAATGGACTGAATATTGTTCTATTTCCTTTCATAATTATAAGAGATTTTATCTGGAATTTAAATTTCTGTATTTGTAATGCACGCGCGCACACACACACACACACAACTGGCAAAATCTCCACTAGTTTTCATGACCCATAAAGTAGAGTTTATCATGGTACCATTATGCCCCTGGAGCTTTTTGTCACTAACGAAATAGTAAATTAAAAGCAATATCCCGTCCTTAGGGGAATCTTTTCCTCCAGAGAGAGTTTAGTGCTGCCATCAAAGACTTGAGGAGTGCTGATTCCAAACATAACTCCACTTTCCCTCGAGTTGCAGAAGTGCAGAAATTGTAGGACCTTGAAGAATGAAAGCGAATTATCTTAAAAAGAAATAGATGTGACTCTAAGTGTAACTGCTGTTCCAGATGTGGTTTCTCGGCCGGAGTAGCTCAGCACACTCACTGGCACCTGGAACACATCTGTGGATTTGGGAATGCCTTTCCCCTTTCCCTCAATAAATAAAGATATCAGCAGGAGCTCGCCTAAACAAAGAGGGGCAGAAGTATACCCTCTCCATCTTGCATTTTAACTGTGTTTAAATTAGTTTCTAGGGCTCTTGACTGTCTCATAATTCCAAAGGACATTTTGCTAGATAATACAATAGTGATAGTACCTGGGGGGAAAGAATTACCAGGCATCTTAAATGTCTTGGCAGGATTCATGCATGCTGTAGATTTGGGGATAAATCCCACCAAAAATATAAAGACTTATCCACTTAGTGAGTTTTCGAGTGATTCACTAATCTGGAACTTTTAAAGACATTCCATTAAAGTGAAGGTTGATGAATTTTTTTTGACTCCTCATACCAAGGAGCAAAATGGTTGGTAGAACTTTTTTTTTTTTTGTATTTTAGAGGCCAAAGTGAATGTTCTGCTGTCTCCTAATTACACAGTTTTTCAAATATGAATGGAACCCAAATGAGTAAGTCTTCCCTCGTGATCTATATCAGGACAAACAGTTATCACCCTTGGCCTTTATAATCAAACAGGTCCAATGGTGATTGATGGTTTTGGTCATTGAAGATGATGCTTCTAGATTTGGGAGCAAAGAATAATTTCTTAAACAAATAAACGCATGACATCTCATACACAGTTCTTGATTTGTGATTCATTTCTCATGGTGATCCATTTTCTGGACAGGAGAATCAAGTGATCATATCATTTGAGTCAAACTCCCCATTATGAGAGGGTTTTATGTATTTCACCCATTTATCAAAGTGGGCATATTAACCCTCCATTATATAAGAAAAGTGATTCACATAGGACTGGGACTAAGCCAGTCCTAAGGACATTACGTAAGTTAGCAACATTCTGATTTTTTACTTCTAGGAAATTGAAAGTATAAACTCTGCAAGCAACTTATATTATGACTAGAGATGATGTCCTGGCGCCAGTAAGAAAAGGTCTGCTGGAGGTAGAGAAAACATTAATTTCTCCATCTCTTCTTGCTTTCTTTCACAGAAGAGTGAATCTAGATAAAGAGGTGGCTTAAAGTCAGAGTATGTCGTGTCAATGCAAATTCATTAGCAATGGATAATGGTTTGTCCATGTGGTCAGGGTGTTAGAAGGACAGGTTTGGAAAACTATAACATGGAGTTTTGGGGGAAAATCATGTGCTCCCCTGAAAAATCACTGTGAGATTATTTGGAATGCTTACTTAAGATCCCTCCCAGAGAAGGAGAGGATCTTAAATAATCAGTAGTGGTTTTCTGGAGGTATCTTTCCCTTGTGCTAATTATGTAAACTTTTCACATGGCCAAGGAGCAAGGTTAGATGCTCAAGATGGGTTTGAAAGCATGGACCTCCCTTCATCAAGACTGCTCCCACTAGTGGATATCCAATTTACTACCTGGTGAGTGACACGAAGGTCCAGGTATATATTCATCCGGGATCACAGGCACGGTGTCTGTTTGCATGATGATAGAACTAAAACCCTTCCAAGATAGAGGTTTCAACTTTTCCCACACCAGTATGGATACTTAATATGGATTTGAATTTGTTGTCCTTGCCCTTCAAGGAGAAATACTTGGGCACTTAATGTTCCATCATTGTTACAGAATTTCACATAACATTGCTCCTAATGAAAACCGTTAAGGAGAAAACAATTCACACACACACACACACACACACACACACACACACATTGGTACTGGGAATTGAACCCAGGGGCATTTTGCCTCCAAGAAAAAAAAAACCCATTCCTTCTTATTTCTTTTTATTTTTTATTTTGAAACAGAGTCTTGCTAAGTTGCTGAGGGTTACTCTTAAGTTGCTGAGGCTGGCCTCAAACCTGAGAGCCTCCTGTCTCAGCCTCCCAAGTGCTGGGATTACAGGTGCATGCCACCATGCCCAGCTAGGACTGCTATATTTTGATTCATTGGAATCAGCATTTTTGCCACAATGGTGAAGTATCTGTCATTTTAGACTATTGAGAATGTCCTATTGAAGCCTCAGTTACAGGTCTACTTTATTTTATTTTATTTTTTGCATCTTGTTCCAATAACTTGGCGTCTGCTGGTTTAGTGACTTCAGTCCACAAGGTAGACTGCTTCTACCAGGACATACAACAGTGTTTCCATTGAACTGAAAGCTAAAACCGCCACCTGGACATTTTCAGCTTCTCCTGACTCTAGGAAGAAGGAAATGATGGGGATTTTAGTGTGGGCTGGTGTGAGTGATCCTGACTGTGAAGGAAAAATAGGGTTATTACCTTACAAAGGAGCAGGGGGATTATGGGTAGTACCCATGTGGTCTTTCAGGGCACCTTCTTATCCTACGATTTAGGGTAGTAAAAGTTGATGAAAGAAAAAAGTCATAAACTAAAAAGACTGCCCAGGGCTTGAATCCAACAATAATAAAGTTTGGGGTAATTCACTGGGTCCACCAACACCTACCTGATCAGCTGGGTGCTGGCTGAAGGCAGAGAATTCAGAATGGGCAGTGAAGGAGAGGTGTCAAAATATCAGCGATGCTTCGTATGCAGCGGTAGGTATGGGGGTAGTAGCATTCAGGCTTTCTATGTTGTGCTGTGTGATGGATACATTTACATACCTCAATTTCCATTTTTTTTACTTCAACACTCTTTGAGGGGCATACTACTTGACCCTTGTTCATGAGAGCAGAATTCCAGGATGAGATGGTGCCTGCACAGGAGGAGGAGTGAGCACCGGTCATCAATTCTGGACTCGGAGCTGGATGAAATCGCTGGTGAGCTGTTGTGTGTTTTTCCATGTTGTATGGTGTCCTGCATATTCATTGCTTTTTTCCATTATGGTAGTAAAGTAAAGGAAAGAGTATGGAAGAGGAATTTACACAGGTGACAGACAGGGTGGCCCTTTGCTATTCTCTGGGCTTCTGAGCATCAGTTTTGGTAAGTTGGGCAAGTTGATCATTGCATCAGTTCTGGGGGACTCCATGTCAGCAATGGAGAGGGTCACTGTTGTCTTCTTAGTCCCTGGTGGCTGGAATGAGATGTTTTGCCCTAGGCTCAGTTAACTGGGACTACATATTGAAAGAGTGATGTGAAGACATGGGCATTTGGGAAATCATCTAATTTGGTTTGGAAAGTGCTGGTAGGGATGTTGCAGTCCCAGAAGCAGAGCTGCTAGAGGCGCTAGGGGTAGTGACACCTGGGTCATTTCCTGTCAAAGGTCTTCCTGTCCCGAGTCCTTGTCTATGGGTCATACTCATCAGCAGCTCCCACACTATGCCTGATGCTTGATATTTCTTCAGCTTGATTTTTTGCCTTCCTGTGAAGGCTTTGAGCTCTCTAGCATTATTATCATTAGTGTGTGTGTGTGTGTGTGTGTGTGTGTGTGTCTGTGTGTGTGTGTGTCTGTGTGTGTGTGTGTGTTACTGGGGTTTGAACCCAGGGGTATTCTACCTCTGAGGTACACCCCCAGCCCTATTTTATTTTTATTTTGAAACAAGGTCTCACTAAGTTGATGAGGGCCTTGTCAAGTTGCTGAGGCTGGCCTTCAATCTGCAATCCTTCTGTCTCAGCCTCCCAAGTAATAGGATTACAGGTATGCACCACCATGACTGGCTCTGGTATCTTTTAAATTTGGTTAAACAGAATGGGTTCCGGTGATCGCTAATTCCAGATAATGCAACATATTTTGTTAACACTTGTATGGTGATATAAAAGAATGGTTGAATTTTAAATCTCAAACTTTTTATGAAATAGATAAAATAAAACAAATACACATATACACACACCACTTAGATGCAATACTATAAAATGTTATGTAATAAAATATCAAGTTACCACTAAGTCATACTAATATTTTGTTTTTTTTTAATTTTTTCTCTTTCCTTTCCATTCTCTTTCTTATCTGATGCCCACGATTGGTATCCATGAGAAGACAATGGCAAGATCATACTTTTTTTCTATAACCATATTCTGCCCCTGAATAGAGTCACTGCTTATTTAACTTAAACAAGTATGAATTTCATTTTAATTTTACCATTCACAATTAGGTTCCTGCTATGGATCACAAAGCACCTTTCTGCCTGTGACACCATGTTAAGTGTGGTGTAAACAGAATAGGCAGACGCAGGGCCCTCTTCCCCAAAGCAGCATGGTCCAGGAGAACCAGCACGATTATAAATAAACATGAACATTCACAGCCTGCAACAGACATGGGGGAAATTAATATTTTTTATCTGCGTATTTGATATGGAGTACAATGGTTGGGTGTCAGGAGGAAGATTTGGGAAAGAAATAATATTTTTATATGAGAAAGGAACATGGGAAATTCGAGAGGTTTTTCTCCAATAGTCAGTGGAATCATTCAACTAGGTGGTAAACTTTATAGATTCGAAATGAGTTCTTCCTCTCTTCATTAAGATAACATCAAGAATGCTTGGCATAGACAGCGTGTGTCTGCTCAGGACAATGTGCTACCTCGGACTGCTAATAAGTCCCTCATGAAGTTGAGTCTTCTGTCTTCATGACATTTGAGCTCCTTGGCATACTAATTTTGTCTGACACAATACACTCAGATCCTCCGGATGTGTCTTCATATTGATCAGTCTTATATAAATAGTTGGGCTTTGTTCCTTTTAAGGCAGAATCACAGAAATAGCTGTCAGGCAAGAAATGATGAAAAAATGCATTTATTTTCATATTACTTAACAATACAGTTTGAGTTCTGAATAATTAAATAATGTTCGATCTTAGAAAATGTTTAGCAATTGGATGTATTGTCCCAGTGTTAAGGCTTCTGAGGAATATGTGAAAGCTTCATGTAAAATTTTGCAAAAAAATAACATTGACCCTGTTAAATCTCACCAATCATCTTTGGAAAAGCATCTAAAATAAATGTAGCAAACACTGTTCATGCCTTTTCTTCGGTGGCTTCTCCACCCTTGTCTTCTTCCTGGTATCATCTACTGCCAGAGGAACCGAGCCCTTCTCCAAAGCAAGGAAGGAATACTGGTGTGCCTCAGTTAGCCACGGTGATTCTATAATCCTGTTGCCAGTCATTGTCTCAGAAATAGGCTTGTGACACAGCTCTGGTCAGTGGGACTTAAACAGACTTTATGAGAAACTTTACCTTGCTGTTAGCTAACAGAGCAAGAAAGTGTTCCTATTTTTCTGAGTTTGGAAGACTTTATGTAAGGCTATGTTGTTTGGAACTACTATAGCCATATTACAACGAAAAATATACACGAATCCTTCTTTATCCTTCCACTTTCTACAGATTTGATTTACTCGTGGTTGACGGTGAACTAAAAACAATAAATTAAAAAAGAATACAGAAATAAACACTTTGTAAGTTTTATATTGAGTGCTGTGCTGAGTAGTATGATGAAATCTTGAGCCATCCTGCCTGTTGGGTGAATCATTCCTTTGTCCAGCGTATCCACGCTGTATATGCTACTTGCCCATTAGTTACCTAGTAGCCATCTTGGTTATCAGGTCTACTGTTGTGGTATTGTGGTGCTTCTGTATAAGTAACCCTTATTTTACTTACCAATGGCCCCGAAATTACAAGTTTAGTGATTCTGGCAATTCAGATGTGACAAAAAGAAGTCTAAAAGCACATCGTTTACATGAATAGGTGAAAGTACAATAAGACATTGAGAAAGAAAAAATAGAGAACCTTCATATAGCTTTTACTACAGTATATCTTTATAATTGTCTTATTTTATTATTGTTAATCTCTTACTGTGCCTAATTTATAAACACATTTTGTCATATGTATGCCTAGTTTATAAATGCATTTTTTGTCATATGTATGTATATATAGGAAGAAACAATTTGTATAGCGCTCAGTATTACCACTGTTTTGGGCATCCACTGGGTGTCTTGGGACATATCTCCTGTGAATAAGGGAAGTATCTCCTGCTGTACATAATGACAAAGGCCAGCATGCCAATATTGACAGAGCAGGAAGACAAAAACCACCTGATTTATGGACGAGATCATTAAGCCACTGAATTATACCTGGGACTGCCCTACCTCTGGACTCTGATGTGACATATGTAAGTCATTATTATGTAAACCACTCCTTCGTTAGGTTTTCTGTACTTGAAGCTAAAATTTTCAAACTGATCTAATGTTTTAAACAACAACCACAGACATAAAACTAAAACTGCTACTCATGCATATGCTACAGTGATACTGGTTAAAGGATGGCATTGATTAGATTTTATTTAGAAAAGGAAATCCTCTACGAATTTGAGTCCTTTATCACTGATGTGTTGCTACCCCATTGTGAAAATTCCTGAGAGCCTTCTGAGTGGATAAGGGGAATTCTACATTATAGTCTGAATCAGCTACTGAGCGAGATGGCTTATCATTATTATCATAACCGTTAATACCAACTCTATGCTAACCACTGTTGCTCTCTGGACTTCAGTTTTCTTATGAGCAAGGTGAAGAGATTACATAAGTTGGTTTCTAAAAAATACCTTCTAGCTCTAAATTTCTGGGTAGGTTTATTTATTTTTTAATCACAACATATTTCTTATAAGAAAGTATGCACTTTAATACAGTCATGGCAGCAAGCACTGGGGATAAAATGCTGGATGACAGATCCATGGCCTCACTGATCAATGAAGAGATACACTAAGTAATTACCAGTATAAGAGCAAGGACATCCAATAGGGTCCAAAGGGGCTAAGACTATATCCCCAGGGAAATGAACTCGAAGCTGAGGATTTAGGGATGTATAGGACGTACCTATCTGAAGGGATTGGGGGCTTATAGAGGAGAAAAGTACAGGTGAATTTAAGGGTTGATTGAACATTGAATACAGTTGAGAAACTCAAAGGAATCCAATATAATTGGAGAAGTGGAGAAAGGCATGTAAGAGCAGGAGGAATAAAAAGGCAGGGAGTGGTCTTCAAACACTGTTAGACATTGCATAGTACGTCATAAGAACAATAGTCACTGTATTCGGGGGTATAACAGCCACAGTAAGGGGAATGTATGCTTTTGTATATCTAGACTTACCTGCTCTTCTTCCTCCTCCTAAGCATGGCTCAGGCACTCTTCGACCACAGCCTGTCCATCTCTATGAAGGCTCCATTGTCCAGGGCGTCACATCTGAGGCTGGGTGACCTTACATAGGAGGTTCAGCAGTTCAGCAGAATGAATCAAAGTGGAATGAATAGGAAGACTTTCAAAATTGTCTGGTGGCCAGATAAATATTTTCTAGGCAATTGAGTGTCAACCAGCTGTTCTTAGTGCTGTAGCAACTGGACATCCAGATGGAGCAGGTAAGGATGATCCTAGGAGGAAACGATGTGTTGGTGTATGGGCTGGTTAACACACTAGAAGAGAGTTAGTGTGTATAAAGAGCTACTCACACCCAGGCCGTGGCTGTGTGCATGTGTGTCACTATCGCTATTGACCATATTATAATGCACCAATAAAAGTATATGAAAAAAAGAAAACTCAGCTGGGCGTGGTGGCACACACTTGTAATCCCAGTACTTTGGGAGACCAGAGGATCCCGGTTCGCGGCCAGCCTCAGCTCTCTCTCTCTCTCTCTCCCTGTCTCTCTCTCTCTCTCTACCTAGTGAGGCCCTCCACAACTTTGTGAGACTCGGTTTCAAAATAAAGTATAAAAAATAGGGCCGGGGGTGTAGTG